>JARHVA010005423.1:242500-280000 GCA_037957365.1 Torreya grandis
AAACTTTTACTAATTATTGACACTTTGTATACGTTCATACCTTAAGCAGTGCATCAGGAAAGGGATGGGCAGACCATTGGTTCTTCATAAGATTGTTTTCCCTTTTCCCACTTTACATCTACATAATCATCTCCTAAAACCATTTACCCTAAGCTTATTCTTATTAACCTTACCCATTCCAGTATTTTTCCATGTTTTATCCTCTTTTTCTTGCCTTAATTCCATTTTGGATAGTCGATTGTACTAGGTCAACTACATTAACCCTATATAGTCTAGGGGTATTTTTCACTCTTTGAGCTTGTTAGCCTTTTAGTTGACCTAGCTCAGACCTAGTGAATTGTCCCCAAAAACATATAGGGTCAAATGGGTTGACCCTATATAGCCAAAGTTTTTTAGAGGATTTAGGGAAAGATCCACCTATATATACATGTTAATTTGAAATAATGAAAAGTGAAGAAGAATACATGAGAATGAACATCTACTTATTGACCATTCTCATCAAAGAATAAAGCTTAGGGTTCCATACTTTGTTTAGATATATGTATTTTGTCTTATGGAGAAGTCTTTTGGATGCATAGATAGGTTGTGTAGCCTAGAGATTATTTTTCTTTGTTATCCTTATATACCACAACAATCTCTTTCAAATCACCTTGGTTAAGGGAGATATTGAGGCTCGGTAGGTTAATCTTCAAGGTAAGTATTCCTAACTTTATTTCTCCTTTATAAGAGTATATAGATAATGTAATTGTGCTTGATTATTCTATGCATTAGAATTTTGTATACATTGACATGAGTATATGTCTTCTATGCATATTTAGTTTAGTTTGTTTTATTTCTAACCCCCACTTTGTGTCAAAATCTTAGATTTACTTTCTTGTTTATTAGAATAAAGTAAACATTAAACCTAGGACTCTTTTAGGGTTGTGTGATTGTGTTAGACTATAGGATTTGGAACCCTTCCTAAAATATTGTATTATGACAAGTGATCCCCTAATCAAGTCTAGAAAATACCCATATGGGTCCTACTCTGCTTAAAAAATGTATTCCCAATCAAAAGTGTAGGTATGATCTATCTTCTCTGAGCTAGGATTGATTCATATACATGACGCATTTTTTATTGTATACATTATATCAAACCCGATGTGAACTAACCCTTGTAGAATTTTTTCATTTTATTTCATTTCTTTCATTCTTTTTCATCATTATTTTTATAATATATTTATCATATTAGATCAACTTTGTTGACCTAGTATCTAAATTTTGTGCACAAGTTTTTAAGTACAGGGTATAGGATCGATCCTATCGACCTAGTATAGTTTTTTAGATTTATAGGCATCTAGTACAGACTACTAGATCAACTCAATCAACCTTATACATTTTTAGGCATCCTAATCAGCATACTAGGTTAACCCAATCGACCCTATACATTTTAAGCACTCAATAGCAAGTTTTTTTAAAGCTTGATCGACCCAATTATTAGAATTTGCAATCATATACCAAGTTTATTGAATAAAAATCTCCATTCTTCACATATTTAATCCACCAAGATTCCTTTTTATCTCTTTATCTTTTTCTATATTACCTTTCCTTTCATAGTTTATAGTCTTCAAAATTGCCCTTACACAATCAACATGATTACTTGCTAACCTAGTTCTATGTTCTATGTGCTATCTAGATAATTGGGTCGACCCTACTGACCCTATTTATTTTTGGAACTTGCTTCTGCAATATAGGTTTGACCCCATTCTATATTTTATGCATATAATATTGACTATATCAACACAGTACCTTGTTTCAAAGTTGGAATTAACCTTATATGCTATTAATTAGTTCACACTTTCTTGTCTTATTGCTTTCATGATTAGAATAGATCACGTAGTTTAAATTAGGTAGTTTTTAATTAACTATTTAATTCGCTATTTTCTATTTTATGCACACACAACCAAAACACATAATTCTAAACAAGCATTTTAACCTTTGCTTACCCAAATCCAACTTACTTAGATCTAATTAGCAAAGGTAAAGATGACTTGCTACTCAAGTCAAGTATAAAGCATGGTTAATGGTATATTTTGGATAAGTAGCCAATACCCTTATCATTGCAGTGTGTGAAGTGAGGGGGTAGGCCTCAATACTAAGCCTATATCATTGCCATATAGTCCCTTTTATCACAAACTACCTAAAACCATCTTTATATTACCATTCTAGTTCCTTACAAGCCAACTTCCCATCACATTTAAAATCATATATTAATAATCTAATAAACATTTAGATTGACCAATTAGTTCTCTTTAATTTTTAAGTTGATTGTTTACTCTTTACTTAATTGTATTTTGTATTATAGAAACTTGCATTATCTAGTTTTGGTGCAAGGTTTTGTGTTGTGTGCCTCAATTGAATTGGCTAACATTGATCCAATTAATTATTTGTTTCCTTTTAACTATTTTTTTTCAAATTGATTGTAAAATTTATCTTGTTTTAGTCCTCAAATCTATCATCAGTTTCTAAATTTCCATTTCTACTATATTGGGTCAACCTAATCAACCTTGTACCTTTTTCTAGCCTTTGTTCACTGTATTGGATTGACCTAGTCAACCTATATAGTTTGCAAACCCTATCTTCACTTTTTCCAATTCATGTTCACTATACTAAATTGACCTAGTCGATGGTATGTAGTTTACAAACTCTATTTATTTGATAAGTTAACCTAGTTGACCTTGCATAATTTCTATCATTTCCTATTTCCTTAATTTTTCATCTCTCCTTTTTTCCATTCATAATGTACTTTTTTTAATGAAAATACTGAGCTGCATTTAATAAACATGATGAATTTTACCAACCCTTATAGGGTCTCCCATATATAGAGTAAGGTTCCTTTCCTAGATGCTAGTAATGTTCATATTACCACTCAGACAATGAACTATGGGACCCTTCTTAATACGTCTTCATATCATAATCCTCTTTTCTCATTAGAAGACCAAACTAAATTAGACTATACCCCTAAATTTTTTTCCTTTATCTCTAAATTTCCTCAACATTGAGGAAAGGATCCTTTTACCATTTACAATCTTATGATTAGTGTTCAAGCTGAAGAGCTTCATTCACCTACTCTTACATTCTCAACTAGATTTAGGGGTACCACTTTCTTTGATTCTTAGCCTCTTCCTTTGATTATGACCCATTCTCATACCACAACCTCTTCTTCTCTAACTTCTTCCACCTCCATACCTAGTATATCCACTAACATGGTAGGTTTTACATCTAGTGGGCCTCTCATAATATCCACTATCATTAATCCTTCCACTAGTGCATCACTTTCTACCCAAGGCAATCATGCTACAAGTTCTTCTTCTCAACCATTCACTAGTCCATCTTTTACTACACAAGCAAAATTTTCCACTGGTGCCTCACATTCTCATAGTTCCTCTCAAGCTTCTATCAACCCCAATAGTGGTACCCAAGACATGAACACCAACTCTAATGCTTCTAACAATGATAATTAAACATATCAACTATTATTACAAACACTCAATCAAATGAATACCTTTCAAGCTCATAACACAAATCAAATGATGAGAATGCAAAACCACCTTTTTCATCTTCAAATCATATCCTCATCCAACATATTGGGGCACATATAACCAAAATATTCCTCCTCCTCCTCTTCAATATTCCCAAGGAAATCTCATTCCTCAACATCTTTTGGTCAACAAAATCATTAAGCATCTCCAAAATTAACTTCTCACTACTCAAATTGCTAACATTAATATTGGAGGTATCACACCTATAATCTCTTATAATATATCAACTGATCCAACCCCTCATCTTAAAACATTTATAAATATTTATAAGGATTGGGTCAAATTGAACGCCTTTGATGCTACCAAACTCTTAGCCAAAAATCTCACAAGTGATGCCTTGGATTGGTACAACCAACTTAGAACTCATTACATTACTAGTTTGGAGTATTTAGTGAATGATTTAGTTCAATAATTCCAAACTAATTATATTCCAAAAAACACTTTGGCCCACTTCATAAATTTCAAACAACTTGAAAATGAAAATGTTCAAGCCTTTGTTAAAAGATGGAAAACTTTGTCAAACAAATTTGAACATAACAAGGATGATCACAATATTTTCCATCTCTTTACCAATGCCCTTTTTCCTAAACTTCAATATCAAGTCCACACTCTCTCTACATGTACCTTTGAGGAGTATATTGACCAAGCTAAATAACAAGATTTCCTTATGCATAAATTCAAGCCACCCTAACATTCTACAGGTTCTCATATCTTACTTAAGAATAAAAATTGTAATATTACCAATGATGGTGTTATAGATTCTTATGACACCATTCACAATATTCAAGCTATTTTTACTACCCCTTCATCAGCACCACATCTCCCTTCTTAACAATATACCGATCCTAATTTATCTTCACCAAAAAATATTAATGTTCATAAGCCTCTATCATCAATTGAATTGCTTAAATGTCTACCAAGGCTTCTTCTAGAGATCCTGACCCTACTCATCCTATGAAATATTGGTATGATCCTAAAAATTTATGTTTGTTTCATGTTATTTGGGGTCACTCTCATGATACCTATAGATAAATTTATAATTTAGCTATGGGTTTTCTTCTTGGTCCTAATTTTTATCATGATTCTATCATTCTAAAGTGTAAACAAGCTTACAAAATTGCTTTTAAGGATTTAAAATCACATGATAAAAATCAAGCCAACACTCATTTATATATCTATAAAGACCCTATTCCTAATCATCAACCTATTCAAGATAATCAAAATAAAGCCACCCATTCCACCAATAATCTAGAAAGTCTTGTTGAATGAACTTCTAAAGAGATTGTGGTTAACATGACTAATATGTGAAGGGTGGTTGCTTTTATCGATTATCAACCTATCTAAACTCCATCTAAAAAATATCATGTTTTCCAAGATTCTTCTCCAACTCATTTAAATAAATTGGGGAAAGATAACCTTATTAGTTTTGATAATTAATTTTTTATTCTCCCTTAGATAACACTTCCTTTTATATTTTTACCACTCTTTCATCATCTTCTAACATTAATGGCAATCAAATTTCTACTAATATTTATTTTATCAATTCTTAAAATCCACTTGCATCAACTACTTCATCACCACAACATGATTTATAACCATTTTCTAAGACTTATACTTCTTACGAACAAAATTTCCAATGTACTTAGGATCCTCCTTCTAATGACCTCCTTAATCAATATGCACCTATATCTAATAACCTTCTTATGGGTTATGATGAGTGGGATCCCATTAGAGAACTCACTGATCTCCCATCCTAGATTCCATTCCTTGAGCTTATGAGGACTTCACCCCATCATAAAAACCATCTTATGCAATTATTATTTGAGATGAATGTCCCTCTTCCTCCCTTAATAGGATGGGAGGAAACCTTATATGGATATGATTATAGTATATTACAACAATGTGAAGAGATGTCTATCAATGTTGATGAAACTCTAGAAACTTCTCTTTCCTTAAATTTTTTTTAGCTTTTATGATTCCTGATGAGATTTTAATTCATGTGAATGATCCTCCCTTATTCATTAGTGTTCCAATTAGCAATATTCATGTTAAGTGTGCATTTATTGATGAGGGTTTTGGCACCTATGTGTCCTCTCTTAACTTCAATAAGACCCTTGGATATTCAAAATGTAATCTCAAGTCTACACACAACACCTACCAAGGATATGATAGAAGGATAAATACCTCTAGGTTGTGTGTGGCTTCCCATTACCATCTTACCTATCACCCTTCACTTGAAGGTGATGATATTTAACTTTCTTCTTTCCTATAACATTTTTCTTGGTTGGCCATGGACTCATGGTATGAGATTTTTTGCTTCTTCCACCTTTCAATGCATTAAATTCCCTCATAATGGATCCATTTAAAAGATTCAAGGTGACACTAACCCTTTTAGTTTTAAATAATTCTAAGATCATGGTGTCTTCAAGATTCCCACTCTTTAACCTTTGCTAAATGTTCCATTTTATGAGTCTCAACATCTTAATTTTCCTATCAATTCAACCTGAGGTAACAATGTACATACCAAACTCATTGGTAACATTCATCCTAACCTATTAGATTCTAATGATGATGATTCCAATGAGATTAACCTAAGATTAAAACTTTTGATCTCTCACCTCGTCTCATCTCACAACTTCCTATTTCCTTATAGCCTCATTCTCTCAAGCCTCTTTGTGATGATTTTCCCATAGTCTTAACCAAGACTTAACATTCTATTCACCATACTTACTCAAATGACAAGGACATCCATACTTGTGTCATTGATATTCATACCTTGGATTATGATAATGGTCATTCCTTAGATGATCTGTTATTATTCTATCTTGTATAGGCCTATGATGTTGAGATTATCCATTATCATTCTTATTTACTTAAGTATTTTCATGTATCTTCCCATCTTCCTTCATTTACAATTATTAATTTTAGTAATTTCCCTCTTTATCATAGGGTAGAGATGAAACCAACACCTCTAATTTTTTAGGATCCTCATAGGAGTATGCTCATGGGTCATGTAATGATTGAGCCTTACCACTTTGCTAGGTTCCCTGATCACCATAGTTGGTTCATTCTTGACATTAGTGTGACCCTCCTTAGACCTTTTATATATCTTGTTCTTCCCTTAGTATATCCCTTATCGAAATCCATTCCAACTACCACTATAGTTGATCCCATTCTTGCTCCTCTTATAGCTAAGCTTTTTCCTAATCTTACTCTTATTGAGCCTACCCCTACTTCTCATCCCGTTATTCCTTTCATTGAGCCTAGTTCCATTCCTCCTCCATCACCACCTTCCCTTGGTGATGGTTTGCTTCCCTTTCCTAAGATGGATCCTTTACCCACAAAATTGGTTGATGAGTTTTCTCTATTTTCTTCCACTCCTATTATAACTCCTTCTGTGAGTGCTTCTCCTAAGACCACTCACAAGCATATATGTTGCTTCCATGGGATAGATAATCATTCTTATACCAATTATCACAAGTTGTGATAGTATATTGATAATTTACATTCAGTTTTTCTTACTTTAGATAAAACAATGCCTCACCCAAAGTTTCTAAGTATATACCTAAGTATGGTGAGTTATATTATCTATGGCACCCATCAGACTGGTCATTATTGCATCCTTTAATAACACCTTAAGGATCACCTTTTAGTTATTATTAGACCTTCTTATATTATTACCATAGGTCATTCCCACAAGAAGGATCCTCCTTCTCCCATGTATCTACCTCTAGTGGTTTCATTCCCTCCTATGGTCCATTCACAACCTTATGTGCCTCCACCTATGATTCCTTCACATGTGGACCTTACCTCTCCTATGGATCCTTCTCCACCTGTGAGTCCCTCACCTAAGATCCTTCTCCATTGATTATTAATACATCTCCCATAGATACCTCTTCCATGCATCCTCCCAAGTATCGATTGCCTAATTTTACTCAACATGATCCTTCAAATATTCCTACTTTTTTAGTTGAGGAGATTAGATGAGAAGTCTTTTCCTAGTTTTTATTGAATATTTATAAGACATTAACAACAATTTATATCCAACTTCATAGATATTTATCCAATGTCTTGGATAATGTGTGTGGGTATATTTATTAGTATTTATGAGCACATTGCATTTATGTTTTGATTGGATGTTTTCCCTAATTTCATTCTTATTTGTGTATTATATAATTTGACACTGTGTCAAATTCATATTTTTCTTATATGGTATTCTTACTTTTGGTACTATATATTGCTTATATTATAATTTATCTTCTCATATGATTGTCTTTATTTATCATTGCTTTATCTGTATTTTTTTAATTTTTTTTCAAAACTCTCTTCTTGTGTCTTCATGAATGTTCACTTTCTTATCTCTATTTTTAATAGATAATTGTAATTGTGACTTGGTTATACAACCCTATTCTCTTTGGTCCTATCTACTTTTACCATGTGATCATTTAGCAAATAATGAATATCATTATACTTTCCTTTCACTAGTTCACTTTGGATCTCCTTTCTCCTTTCTTCCTTTTTTGTAAACTAAGCATATAAAAAATTGAGACTTGAGATCACATGCTATTTCATTGTTAATCCTAAGTATCCTAGTTATTATTTATCTTTGGTTACTTATCTCCATTTATCTTTAGCCTAAATATCATTCATGTGTATCAGTACATCTCTCATGATTGGCCATTCCAAATTTTTATAAAGGGGGAATCTTTAAAAGCCATAAAATTTTAAAAGCCAAATAATTTTATAAAAAAATAAAATAAAGTTCAAATCACACTAAAAGAGGTAATTCAAAGCACATCTCCTTATTCTAGTTAAAGCTCAAACTCCAAATTTGGGATCATGATAAAGCCAAGGTACTTTGGGATGTGATATGCCAGTAGATTAGAAGAGGAGAATTAAAAAATTATTTAGTGATACCTATTTTCTCATGTAAATACCCAATCTTTACAGTAGATTGATGACTTTATAAGGAGTCTTGAAGAACAAGGAACATGTCATGGGAAGGTAGGTCCATTTTATTTTTCCTTATACCAATCTACCTTCATGAGTTGATCTTAGTAGCACATTTATTTGCCTATAAAGCTTTGTGTTTATAACGAATAAGTTTCCTTTATACATTGATGGTCACTAGTCACTTAGTATCTTCTCATGTCCTTAGTATGACTCTTGCTTCCTAAGGCCTTCTCTTAAGATGAATAAGTCCTACTTTTTACACTCCCTTTTTCATTACCTATATCCCTCATATTTATTCTTGAGAAATATTGTTTTGTCCACTAATCACTCCCCTTGGGATCTCATTTTTTAGTTGCATTATAAGACAATGGATAGGACCTGGCCATCCTCACAAATTACAACCTTTTTCCTTCCTATGAGAAACATCCTTTGTTACCTGATGTATCCTATTTTTTACACCCTAGTGGTGTTCTCTTTGTGAGTTGTAGTGTAAGACCATGGATAGGACCCAACATTCCTCACAAAATTTCCCAATAATACAAGTCACAAACAAAATTACATGTGTCAAATATGAGATAATATGAGATTGATTATGAAGTTACATGTCATTAACATGGTTCCCATCTTGATTTAGTGTGTTTTATGCTTACTTAATTTCTCTTTCACTTTTATTTTTCTTATTATCTGAGTGCATGTAATAATACAACCATTTATTGAATTTCTCATACTTCCTAGCTTGAATTAATATGATAAATTTAAGACCAATCTTTTACCAATTTTTTTTCTCTTATACCTCCCAACGTGATATAGTATAATTGATTGACTTAATTAATCTATTTTTATACCATTTTTGCTCTCTTACATACCTTTCATGTTATTACATTGTTTTCATACTTCCTAATGTGATTTAGTATGATTTTACTTATTTTAATTTGGTGTAAAAATCTTTCACTTTGGTTTAAAAACAAATTATTTTTAACCATCTTGTTTTACCATCCCTTAGTTCTTTATACTTAGTCATTTTCTTGTTATTACACATTTCACAACTTAAAATAGTGTGTAGTACATTTTTTATTGATTATATTTTACCAAGTTTTTTTGCATGTTTCTTTTTAACCATGCATGTGTTTAAAATAGTGCTAGAAAAGAAACCACATCTCATATATTTCCTATAGCATATACAACAATAATATAATTACATGTGCTAGAAATAAATATATGAAAAAGCATCAATAACCACAACCATAATGATGACAATATACACAATCAACATCAATATGCTAAAATAATACATCACATATATACATCTCATGAGTTTTGATATAACAAGTACAACCATATATACAATACTCCAACTATATGGATGGGCCCTATCTTATCTATCTCATGGCCTAGCCATACTTGTTGAGGCCTCAATTTGAATCCTCTAAATAGTATGCTATAAGGAGGCCATTTGAGATATTAATCCCTCTAGTTGTCCTTGTATATGTGTTATTTGTATCTATGCCTACACTAACTCAATCTAGGTCATTATATGAGCTTGCATCAATTAGGTATACATCATTATATGTGCCTATTTCATTTGAATCATTATATCAAAATGCAAAGCTCTCTCCTCTACCAAGGCTTGCCATGCTCATATCTCACCTACACCCATCTCTACTAGTGGTTGTATCCTCTCCCTTTATGCTCATATCTACCTTGATACCTCCCTTACTAATCTGAGCCAACTCACTTGAGCTAGGGTAGATGGTACACTAGGGTCCTCTAATGTATTAGGGTCATATAGCTATAGAGTATCATCTAGGATGTCATGGAGTGCTCCTCTCATAAGGGATCCCCATCTCTCCTCCTCATTCTCAGCTATGCCTAAAAAATACACCTAGATAGGTATTAGATCACTATCATATCTCATAATGTCTATCTACATCTAGTCTCTATTTCAAAATGAAAACTTAAGAAATAATTTAATAATATTTATTACCTATTTGTGTCTCAACCACTATGGTCGTACCATTTGTGTAATTGCCTAACAAAGTCTATCCATCTACGCATCCTCCTAACACCTCCTCTATAGGTCACCTACTTAGCTAAAATATATATGTCATGGCTCACATCCACCTCATCCTATGCTGAAGTGACCTCTTTACAATCCATATCTCTTTTGGCTCACTTGTTAGGTCATCTAGGATGGTGATAGTCTCCACTCTCTTTTGTTGTTCCTACCTATATCGATGCCATGTCCTTGGTGGTCATAACTAATCTCTTTATAAAGTTGGAGGTGTTATCTTTGGTACCATTAACTCCACATCCCTCTCCTCATTCTCTACTCCTTATCATGCTCACCTATTCCATGGTCGCTCATGACATGGTCAGAGCAATGACCTCATCACTAGTGGCCTTAGTCCCCTCCTCCCCCATGACTCTCACACGTCAAGCTCACTACTCAAGCATCAATATCAATGTCATTAAATGAGTTAAGCCTATCTGTCCTAGCACCCATGCCATCAGATATGGCTCTCTTCACCAAGTATAGTGTCTAATAACCTTTATCCTCATTATAGTTGGTGTAACTATGTACTAGCTCGACCATGGAGTCATTATGTCTCCATAGGGATGCCACACTATGTTTACATGTCTCATAGTCTATAGTGATAGCACATGGGAAATGACCCATGATACTTGGTCCTCTCTACATATTTACACTTAAAGTGACCTATCATCGATTACATGGGGCAACCCAACTAGTCGATACATGGGAAATCTCTCATAGAACCAAGCTATTAATAATATGATCACTCATATATTTTTTATTTTTGACCAACATTTCATATAAATAATGTACAAGCTAGACCCAGATGATATAGTAAAGATCATATATTATGCCCTCCTCTAGAATCCTCCTAGTCAAGGTTCCCATGAATAGTGGTACCTTACCATCTGACTTGTGACATAACACCCATTATGTCATAAGTCTTATCATAGCTTTCTGGATATCCAAAATATGTGATGTATACGCATCAAACATGTTAACTCACCTATCTTATAATATCATATTTAAGCCTATATCCCACATAGCTAAGGGCCTCCCCTCCTCTTGTTATCTAGTATTCTTCTAGTCACTGGTGTCCCTATCACCAATAGACCTAGGATGGCATGTACATCCTCTAGTGTGATAGCTACTTCTACCACATCCCCATCCACCTCCCATCTAAAGGTATCAGTCAATCATTCCCAACATCTAAGGAACATGACTAATAAATTTGAACTTAGGGGAATCTTACACATGTCAGCTATCCCTTTTAGGCTTATAGCTACTAGCCTATCTCTATCACCTAGGGTTAGAAGCTTTAATAGATCTAGTAGCCAAAACATGTTTACCAATCTCCAAGACTAGGGTCATCCCTAAAACCAAGAAACAACAAAATATGTATTAGATCCTCCATGTCATGTATAGTCAAAATACATTTTTTTTTACAATTTTAATAAAAAGCAAGCCTAAACTACTTTAATTCATTAATTTTTACCTATTTTTAGCATATTCAGTATTTTTTACCCTTAGTCATTTTTAGGCCATTCTATCCTTCTTTCAGCCTTTTACACGTATTTTTCATACTATTCTAGTTCTTTGATAAACCTTATTTGACCAAAATCTCTCTATTCTTAGCCTAGTTGACTTAAAAATCCAAGTCAACCCTCTTCTTTCCCCTCCTTAATACTGTGTTATGATTTTGGAATTTTTAGATCAATTGTAAAATTTTACTAGGTTGTTAGTTTTTGTAATGTATAGGGTTGACACACACTTATTGGGTTGGTAATGTAGACTTTTCCTATTTTTAGCTTATTAGGTCGACTAGGTTGACCTAGTTATTTTTAGCTTCCAACCCCTTGCATTTTCCTTATAAAGTGCCTTATTGTAGTTTTATTCCTAATTCCTCTAAACTCATTTCATTTTTTTTATTTGATACCTATAGAATCTAATTTTTTTCTATTACGACATTTAGAAAAGCTAAAAATTACATTTTTCTAAAAAATTCATTTAATTCAACAAAATACTTAAACACTAGCTTAAAAATTCATAGTTGCATACTTGTAGTGCACCTGCTTCCACTCCTAGAGCCTCTCCCTATCTATCTTGTCATCTCCTCACCTTCCTAACTCAAATGGTCTCTAGAGCTCTTTTTCTCTCTTTCACAATTCAAAATAATAAAGTGACTTCTCTTTCCAACTATTTAAAAAACACTTTTCAAAAATCAAATTCTTGAATTAATTTCAAGCAGATTCTTTTTTTTTATTATATATTTGTTTTTACTCATCCATTTTCAAAACCATAAAATGTATTAGACTCATTATTACTTATAGAATCTTTTCCATTATCGTATGCTTATCTTCCAATTTTTTTGATTTTTGGGTATTATTTTTGCACTAAATTCTACAAGTTTGCCTAGTGTTCTTCACATTAGATGCCTTCACATCTCTTGCAGTCTACTTATTTAGCTACAACACTAAGGTAAGTAAAGGTATGTGTTTTTCAAATTATATCCTTTCATTTATCTTATTTTATACTTATTTCACTTTACTTAGCATCAGTATTGTGTGTTACTATGTTCTATTTCTTGAAGCACCATCTCGTGTTGCACTGACATGACACATGATGAGATTTGAGTGGAGCATATGTATACACATAATATTTTCAAACTTGTATTGGTTATTGACACTTTGTATCTTACATAAACCTATTGATTCTCAATCTCTCTGAGTGCATGCCTTAAGGGCTACACTAGGAAAGGGGTGGGTAGTCCATTAGTGATTCATAAGATTGTTGTCCCTTTTACCACTTGCCATTTACACACTCATATCATAAAACCATTTACCCTAAGCTTATTATTCTCAGCCTTACCCATTCTATCCTTTTACCATGCTTTATTATTCTTTTCTTTCCTTAATTCTCTTTTGGATAGTTGATTGTACTAGGTCAACTGGGTCGACCTTGTATAGTCTAGGGGTATTTTTCACTCTTTGAGTTTGTTAGCCTTTTGGTTGACCTAGCTCAGACCTAGTGAATTTTCCTGTAAAACATATAGGGTCAAATAGGTTGAGCCTATACAACTGATGTTTTTAAGAGGATTTAAGGCAAGATCTACCTATATATACAAGTTCATTTCCAACCATTCGTAAAAAGAGAAGAAAAGAAGAATAAGTGAAAATGAACATCTGCTTATTGGCCATTATACTTAAGGAATAAATCTTAGGGTTCCATACTTTCTTTGGAGATATAGATCTTGTCTTGTGGAGAAGAATTTTGGATGCATAGATAGGTTGTATATCCTAGAGCTGATTTTTCATTATTATCCTTACATAACACAATAATCTATTGCAAAGTACCTTGGCCAAGGGAGAGATTGAGGCTCAATAGGTTCATATTCAAGGTGAGTATTCCTAACTTTATTTCTCCTTTGTAAGAGTAGATAGATAATTTAGTTGTGCTTATTTCTTCCATGCATTAGGATTCTATATATATTGGCATGAGTATATGTTTTCTATGCATGCTTAATTTAGTTTGTTTTGTTTCTAACCCCCACTTTGTGACATAAGTTTTGGTGAGCACTAGATTAGATTCACTTTATTTCTTATCAAAAAATAGTGAACATTAAACCTATGATTCTTTTAGAGTTGTTGCATGATTGTGTTAGACGGTAGGCTTTACAACCCTTCCTAACATGGTGTATTATGACAAGTGATCCCCTAATTAGGTCCAATAGATCCATATATTGGTCATGACCCCACTTAAAAAATTTATTCCCAATTATAAGTGTAGGTATGTTCTATCTTCTTCGACCCAAGATTGATTTATAGACATGATGCATTTTTGATTGGATACACCTTAGGTTTCCAATTATTGTCTTGTCTTCTTTCTTATACTCTAGGGTTATCAAATTTATTTTTATGTCTTGAAAAACAATTCTTACAATACTTTGAAATATGACCAAACACACTATTCCTCTTGATGGAAACACATCATGACCCATTCCTCTTGACTGATGATTTTCCTCATAGTTCCATGCATATTTGTTCTTGAAGGGCCTTCTACAATGCCTTGCTCTATGAAAACAATTATTACATGAATAAAAATGACCATTAAAATGGTTATAATACCCTATAGTGTTAATTTAATTGATATTATTATCCTTCATTTTATCAACACCAGCATTCTTTGATTGAGTATTAACTTTTTTGATCACATTAGTGTTCTCTTGATCTCTATTGAAACCAAGACCTATTTTATCATTAATAGTCTTTTAACTACTCATAATTTTGTCTAGATCATTGATAATATTTATAGACTTCATATATAAATTAACCTTACTTTATGTCTAATCTAAATTATCTCTAAAGACTCCACTTCAATTACATATCTTGTGCATTCTTCTTCTTTGGTCTTTAGACTAGCAATCATAATCGCAAGTTGAATCTTCACCTATTTGACTATTTCCTCTTATTCCTTAGATTTTTTCCATAGTATAGCTTCAAAAAAGTTAATTTTATCCTCATAATATTTTATAAGAGATCTCATCACCCTATTATTCTTCTTTACCATTTTTAGTTCTTCTAGAGTATTCGTCAACTCAGCCTTAAAGTCCACATCATCTCCTTCTTCATATGAATCACTGATAGTACCTCTAATCTTATGGAATCTTATTAATTTGAGTTTCTTGCTTCTTTATTCATGAATATAAATTTATTTACATCAGGTCCATCACCTTCATGGTCACTCTTAGAATCACTTCTCTCACTCTCATTATATGAGATGCAATCTTCCTTGGTGTAGAAACTTCTTTTTTTTTGAAAAACTTCTTCTTATCACCATACATTCTAAATATTTTCATGCTATTATCACACCTATAATAAATTATCATCATAATAACCTTCATCATTATATTAATCATCCTTATCATTATGCTTATGAGGGCACTTATTAGCAAAGTGTCCAATCTCTCCATAATTGAAGCATTTAAAATGTAATTTGCCCTTGTATTTACCTGAGCCCATCTTCAACTTTCTTATAAGATATCAAATCATCATCATATATATCACAGTCATCATTGTATTTGAATTTTTTACCTTGTCTCTTATTCTCCTTTAGATTTTTTTCTACCTTGAATGCAATTTCCTTCTTTTCAAGTATTCCTTCACTTGTCTCCATCTCATAGGTTGTTAGGGTGCCATAAAATCAATCCATCTCTAGCTTGTCTATATCTTGAATTTATTCAACACTAGATACCTTAGAATAAAATTTTGGAGTTAAATATCAAGCCTTTTGAATAATATTATACTCTTTTAACTCTTCCCCTAGACCTCTTATGATGTTGACCACTTTATCAACCCTTAAAAGTAGGCTACAATTATCTTATTTTCATTAATTTTTAGACTTTTAAATTATCTTTTATGGTTTTTCCACTTGGTCAATTTGATCTTGGATTATCCTCATGAATAGTCTTAAAATTTAATGATATTTATTTGGCATACATATAGTGCATCACTTTCACAAGTTCTACCTATGATAGGTCACACATAATACCATTCATTGCTTTTAAGTTATTGTCACTAGCCTTCTTACTTGTTGCATCTGTAGGAGAAATAGGGGGTCTAGTATATCCATCCAAGACTAATTTCCAAACATCATGACCTTTATAAATTACATATGTCCTCATCCTAACACTCCAAAAAGAATAATTAGATCCATTAAACAATAGAGCCTTTCTTGTAGAAAAACCACCTTATGCTTGATTAGTCATCTTCACTTTCTTAGATTCTCCTTTAAGTTGCCAAATATCCTTCAAAGGACCTGATATAATACCAATTTTTTTAAGAATAACTAATGAAATAGTGGTGAATCATTTAATTTAAATCATTCCTTCAATTTCACTTAACATCTATGAAGCATTCATTCACATACATACATCAATCAATGCATACACAAGTATTTATGAAAGTAAACAATCATAAGAACATAAGATATATGTGGGACACCCTCTTAGGGAATAAAAAATAATAATGCATAGATTATAATATAGTCTTATAAGAAAATAATCAAAATTATAGTGAGGCACCAACCACATAATGAGCATCAACCCCTCACTAGTCAAGCACTAACTCAACTAGTCATTTAACAAGATCCAACCTACAACGAGGCTCCAACCCCCTAGGTAACCTAGCACCAAATTAGATACCTTGAATCTATAATCACCTTTGGACACTTGTTTCTCACTCAATTGAATATGACCTCCTTAGTTTTCTCTTCAATCCTTAAACTCTCTCAAATAGCATATTAGGCCTTATTACACAACTAGCCCTTTTCTTGGTAGAATTAGGTCAAATGAACTTGATCAACACCTATAAAACCATAGTTATATATTAATGGCATATTCATCACACCAATATGATGATATTCAATTCCTTTACTTGGTTTCCAAAACTCTATATCATTCACTCAATTCTATAACTAGTTAAATTAGGCCTATTAGGCCTTATCTTTATACCTGACTTTTGATCTCACCCATCTTGGTCAGCAAAGAACTGTTGATCAAATTTTGGTCTACATAATAAAAAAATATGCCTTGTCTAATATTTCACTAGAAGGAAAAGGATATTATTTTGTATATTTGCAAAGAGTAGGTATTAATAATTTTTCATAGTGCTAGAGCCTTCAAGGATCAAGCAAAATTTTAAGTGCAATTAAGGAAAAGCTAAGTACAAAACTCCTTTTGGGCCAAGTATTTACTTGAATTATTTAGGCTTTATTTTTCTAAGCTAATTCCTTCAAGACTCTTTCTTTTGGGATAAGTGTTGAATTCTTTTGGACAAATTGTTTGAGACAAAGTTTCTGAAGGCATGAATCCTTCCAGACAAAATGTTTGAAGCAAAAGATAAAGACCTATTTATTTCAAGAAAATTGTCCAAACAGTTTTATTAAAGGATAAATATTTAATGAAAGAATCCTATACATTTTTTTTAAAGGGCCTTTTTCTTGGGAAAGTGAACCATACATAAGTTCTAAAGGGTCATTACTTGATAAACTCTCCATTTAAAAAATTCCTTAAGGATCTTTCTGTAGCAAGGTGCCCTATACAATTTTCCCAAATAGTCACTTCTTAGGAAATGGTTCAGTTCAAGGTTCCTAAAGGATAAGCCTTTGAGAAAAGTGTCCTAAACATTTTTTCCAAATGATATCATTTTCAAGTAAAATGGCTAAAACATTTTCCTAAAGGATCTTTTCTTAGGAAAGTGAACCTTACAAAAGTCCCAAAAGGTTAGTTTTTAATACAAAGTACCCTATACAATTTTCTTAAAGGGTCATTTCTTGGGAAAATGGTATAGTTAAATGTTTATGAAGGGTTATTTAAAATAAGGTACCACAAAAAAAAATTCAAGATGGCCCTGCAAGTGTCAAATTCAAACATAGAAGATGATAATTATTTTTAAATATGCAATGATGTGTGCATAGACATCAAATATGTTCACATAAAAATAAAAGTTTAGGATATATGAAATAGCCATTTGTATTCAAATGGGTTTAAGATTGTATATCTATGTTCAATCCAAACAATATATGATGGCATTCATCAAGTCAATAAGTCAACAAGACATTCACACAACTATCAAAGTCAGACCACAAGTAATCATTTGGGTTCAAAAGGTACTTAAAATGTTTGATCATCAAGTAAAGATCTAATGGTTCATTGGATCCCTCATAATAAAATATGAGATCTAATGATCAACACTAGAGTCAAATATGTCAAAATTTCCCTAAGTTAAATCCATTAAATATCTATAAGTTAGACATGATCCAATGATGTGGGATCACCAAGTTGAGATCTAACAGTGCGTGTTTGTTGACAAAAGGATTGGTCCAAGATAAATCAATGATCAACATGAGCTCATACATCTTGATCTAATGGAGTGAAAGAACTGATAATAAAGTGGGATGAAGGAGATCTAAAGTCTTGTGTTTAATTAGGGATTTAGATTGTCATGAACCCGTAATATCTCTTCTCTTTACTTTATTAATTTAGTAGTTGATATGGAGACATATGCTTTGTAAGTCATCCTATGAGTATTTTTTTATCCCACATTCATGGGAAGTAGTATTTATTTATATTATAATTCATATATAAGTAAGTGTTGAGTCCAATGAAGGTATCCATGAAATTATTGTTTGAGCTTGCTCAAAGGAGGTTGTCCCCTTGAAGTGGCTTGCAATAAATTCAACCTTTTCAAGTGTTCTATTAGATTTAATTTGTAATGCTAATTCCAGTTAATTTGTGTATTTTTATTAATTATTTTAGGAGGATATACTAATCTGGTATTAGATCACCTTCTAGGGCCAATTTTTTTCCTTCAAAAATAAATTTGTTCTATTGCATAATAATTTTTAAAATTAATTATGTTCTATTGCATAATTTATTTAAGTATTTTCCTATAACCCAATAATCTATTTTAGATTAGGGTATAGAATTGACTACATAACTATGGGAAGTGCTTGGGTGAAAGCCCTAAAACTCATTGTGAGGGGTTCAATAGGAACCTCTAAGTAGTTTTCCCATTGAGAGGACCTACCAATAAAATGTGCAATAACCCCTTCTTGATTGAGTAGTTCACATATGTGAGGGAAACCAAGAGTTGTTTCATAGAGATAAATCCATGGCCAATTTTATTTTTGAGATTAGTACTCACTTCAATGATATTGGTGGCCAAAGTGATATTTTTAAAACCCTTATGTAGCCATTAAAACTTGGGGCCCACTTATATAAATTTTAAAATATTTCTAGTAGACTCAAAATAATGAATCAGTAGAGTATTTGTAGACTATCAGAGGACTTACATGTAGATATTTAATAAAAACCAAAATATACAAGCCATATAAAGAGTATTAGTAGACTCTCAGAGGACTTACCACCATCCATAAAACATAAATCAGAAAAAAAATATTATTCAGGTCATGGTAGTAATCCAAATAGGAGAAAAAAACATGGGGGATGAAATTTCCACTGTCAAGACCAACATCAAAGATATTGATGAAAAAATTATTTGCCTCAGTCTTCAACATACCACCATGAACAATAGATGACATTTAGAATCTCCTTCATACACTACATTTTCTTCTTCAAATAATTATCATGGGTTGAAGCTTAATTTTCCATGATTCAATGGTGAAGATTTAACTAGATGGATCTATTAGGTAGAACACTTTTGATTCCAACAAGGTCTCACTAAAATCTTTTCACTTGGAACTTTAAGCCCTTCAATGGTATTGTTGGTATACCAAGGCTTATGATAGACCCATATGGACTAATTTTTGCGCCCTTATTTTGTAATGGTTTGACCCTACTACTTTTGATGACTACATTGGAGCACTAACTAAACTTTTATAAATAGGAACCATGAGATAATATCAAACAAATTTTTAAAAACTAGCCAATCACATAGAGGAATTTTTTGATTAATTCTTTAGGAGTTGCTTTATTAGTGGACTAAAGGATGAAATTTGATTTGAGGTCAAAATGTTTTGACCCAACATGATGATGGAAGTCTTAGGGTTGGATAAGTTGGTAGAGGACAAGATCACAACTCAATAGTGATTCAAATCCAATTTTACTCCCTTAAAAAATATATCTCCATGATGATCCCAAAACAATGTCAGCTCTTAGAACCACTCCTACCAAGCATTTGACTGAAGTAGAAAGGCAAGCCCATAGAGGAAAAGGACTATGATATAATTATGATATAAATTCACTCAAAGGCATTAATGTGTCAACCAAAATCTCTACCAATTAGATGTGGACTCTCCACTTGAAAATGAAGATTGGTAAGATGTTTAGGATATAATAGATGATCTAGAGAAAGCTCAACTGATTATGGAACCTACTTCTCAAGTTGACCAACTAGAGATCTCTTTCTATGCCTTAGTAGGAGTCACTATAAACCATGTAGGTCATTGTTTACTTCAAGAATCTCCCTCTCATAATACTCATTGATTCATGTAGCACTTATAACTTCATTAACCCTCATATCACCAAATAGGTTAACTATTTTATCCATCCTTGCTCCAACTTTGAAGTCATGATTGCTAATAGGGGCACATTACCTTGCAAAGGGAAGTGTCACAATGTGTGTATCTCTATTATGGATTATAACTTGTGATCCACCATGTTTTCCTTGCCCTTAGGTAGATGTGATGTTATTTTGGGAGGCTAGTGGTTACACACACTTGGACCCATCTTATGGGATTTTTCTAAACTTTGGATGTAGTTTTTACATAATGGGAAAAACACACATTGAAAGGCTTACAACTAGGATCTCTCAACACCATCATTTCACATCACATGGAAAATAATCTTAAGAAGAATTCATAAAAATTCATTTCCCATATCCATTCCCTTCAAATGCAATCATCAATAGTCTTCACTACTCCTTTTAATCTACAAACCATTCTATAGAGATATGCACATGTCTTTACTAAACCAATGAGATTTTCCCCTTAGAGGCCCAAGGACCACTATATTTAGATCCTTCCTGGAAGAATTCTTCCTAACATCAATCCTTTTCACTACCCATTTCAGCAAAATATTAAGATTGATATGCTCATTCGAGACCTACTGAAGCAAGATGTTATTCACCCCAGTACTAGCCCCTATTCTTCCCTAATTCTCCTTGTTAAAAAAATATGGGTCATGGAACATCTACATTCATTTCCATGCACTTAATTACCTAAAAATCAAGGAGAAGTTACAAATATCTATTATCAATGAGCTTCTTTATGAGCTTCATGGTGCTCATTTTTTCTCCAAATTAGATCTTCACTCTAGATATCACCATATTTAGCTTCATGAGGATGATATCCCTAAGACAACTTTCCAAATGCATGATGGCCATTACGAGTTTTTTGTCATGCCCTTTGGTCTTAATAATGCTCCTTCAACATTCTAGGCATTGATGCATAAAATATTTTATCCCTACATACAAAAAATCATTCTAGTCTTCTTTGATGATATCCTTATCTATAATAAAACATGGTATGAGCATATCCAACATCTGGAGCTCACACTGTAACTTCTCTCTGACCATCATCTTTTTGAAAAATAGTCCAAATTTAATTTTGGCTAGGATGAAGTGGAGTATCTCTGGCATATTGTGTCATCCCAAGGGGTTCAGGTGGATCCTAAAAAAATAGTTGCCATGACCAATTCATTGCATCCTTAGACACTCAAGAGCCTCCATGGTTTTTGGGTTTGACTAGATACTATCACAAGTTTGTCAAATATTATGGGAAAATTGTAGCTTTGTTGATAGCTATGCTGAAAAAGGATGCTTTTGCTTGGACACAATTTTTTGAGTGTGTATTTGAAAAATTGAAATCAGCTTATGTACTAAACCTATTCTAGCTATGCCAAATTTTTCCAAGACATTCACTATCAAGAGTGATGCTTATGTAAATGGACTTGGTTTTGTTCTCCTTTAAGAAGGATTCCCTATTTCATTCACCAAAAAATCCCTTTCTATAGATAATTTATTGCTCTCTACTTATGAGAAGGAATGATTGCCATTTTTCATGTAATACAAAAGTGGTGGCCATACCTACTGGGAAATCATTTTTACATCAAAAAGGACCACCAGAGTCTAAAATATTTCTTGGAACAATAGGTATCTACCCAATCAAAATATAAATAGGTCATAAAACTCATGGGTTATAACTATGAAATCATTTACAATAAGGGTAAGGATAATATTGTGACTGATGATCTATCTTGCACATTTGTAGACCAAGCTTATTTTCAATCTATTTCCATGCTTATTCCAAATTTATTAGAAACTATACAACAAGGGTATGTCAATGACTCCTCATTATATCTAATCATTCAACTTTTGGCCATTAACCCCTTGAATATACCACATTATTCATGGGATGGTGCTTCTCTGTGATACAAGGGTCATCTAGTGCTTCCCTAGAGAACAGATCTTCAGTAAGATGTATTTTATGAAATCCATACTTATCCATCCATAGGGTAATCAAGATTTCTCAAAAATTATTAGTGGTCATGATGCAACTTCTTTTAGAAGGAAATGAAAAAGGAAATTCAACATATGGTGGCTGAATGTGATATGTGCCAATGTAACAAGGGTGAAAAAACACTCATCCTTGGGTTGCTCAAACCCTTGCCCATCCCTACCAGGATTTGGATAGATATTTCTATGGATTTTATTGAGGGGATCCTAAAATCTAGAGGTAAAATAGTGATCTTAGTTTTGGTTGATTTCCTCTCCAAATATAGTCATTTTTGTGCTCTTAACCATCCCTATACTACCTCCACAATCACATAAACTTTCCTAGACCATATTTTCCATATTCATGGCATTACTTCATCCATTATCTCAAATAGTGATGCAACCTTCACCAGCCATTTTTGGATAGAACTATTTTAATGTACTGACACTTAATTGAAGATGAGTTATGGGTATAATCTATAAATAGATGGCTAGAATAAAATTGTCAACAAATGCTTGGAAACTTTGTTTAATTATTTCATCTCAGAACAACAACATCAGTGGGAAAAGTGGCTACCTCTCACTGAATAGTGGTATATTACCTCCTACCACACTTCAATGAAAATTAATCCATATGAAGTAGTCTATGGTCAAGCACCACTAGTGTTCCTTCCATACACCCCTAATAATAGTTCATTAGTTTAAGCGATTGACATGATTATTCAAACTAGGGATCAGATCCTCAGTACCTTGTGAGATAATCTTCATATGGCACAAAATTAAATGAAATAATAGGTAGATTAACAACATTTTGAGCACACTTTTCAAGTAAGTCATATGGTTTTTATTCATTTATATCCATAAAAACAATCCTCCATAAAACTCAAAGTAAATCATAAGTTATCTACCAAGTTCTATGGGCCTTATAAGCTTCTTTAAAATATTGGTTTGGTTGTTTATAAGTTGGAGTTTCCACCTTCTTCCTGAGTTCACCTAGTATTTCATGTCTTTTCTCTGAAGAAAATTATTGACATAAATATCAAAGTGTAGACTATTTTCCTAGAACTTGATAATGAAGGGTCTATTCTTCTTGAGTTGGAGGAAATCCTAGACAAGTTCACATGCCAAACTTGCTCTCACTCCATCACCAAATTTTTAATTTAGTGGCACAAAATGCAACTAGAATATGTAATATGGGAACCAATATTTTAGATTTAACACCAATTTCCACATTTGAAGCTTTAAGGACAAAGATTTTTCTAAGATGGAGAGGATGTTATGAACTCATGATATCTCTTCTCTTTACTTTTCTATTTTAGTAGTTTTATGGATGCATATGCTTTGAAAGTCATCCCATGAGCATTTGTTTTTATCCCACATTTATGGGAAGTAGTTGAGGCCAATGAAGGCATACAAAAAATTATTGTGTTCATCTTGTTCAAAGGATGTCTCCCCTTTGAATTAGCCTATGATCAATTCAATATTTTCAAGTGTTCTATTAGATTTAATTCATGCTACTAATTCTAGTTATTTTGTGTATTTTTACTAATTTTTATAGGAGGATCATCTCATAAATATAATGATGAGTGAGGGTCAAAGGGTCAAAGGATCTAAAGAGAAAATGAATGTATGACAAGTTGCACAAGAACATTTAGTTGGGATAATATCAATGACTCACAAGCATCTGTGTACATGCAAATCAATTGAGTGAGGCAAAGTTAATAAGTTAGCATATCTATGAAACTAATGAGCATAAAGATAGTTGACATGATGTCGACAGTCTAATTTGGCTATTTACAATCAATAATAAAAATCAATCTTAAGACATTTTCAATGAATGTAAAAAAGGTTATTAGGGACCCAGACAAAGCAAGTATCAAGGAGCCAAGCTCAAAGATAGACTAGGGTTAAACTAGGGCCACATTTTAGATACCAAGCATCACCATTAAAATCTCTATATAGGTAAGATAGATCATTTGGATATAATACCAAAGGCAGAGATAAACTAGTGATTATGAAGTAAATTTGAGTAGTTTACATACTTTCATAGATATTGTAACTATATGAAAACCAATGGTCTAAGATTGGTTTTCACATATAGTGGGACTACATCTCACCTCATCATGATTCACAATTCAAGGTTCTAATTTCCACCTAATGTAGATGTGACACATTTAAAATAGTTCCAAGATATGATCCTAATCATCAAATCAAGTAAATAATGAAATTATTCTAAGAAAATATCTAGTAGTTGGATAAGGGCAATAGACATTTAATTCTTTTACAGAGTTGGTTCTTTGTTGATATGATTTGAATCAACATCCTTGAGAGTGCTAATCCATCAAAAGTGATTGGGTATTTTCAAATGCATGGATCTTTATCTCTTTTTATTTTCTATAAATATAGGCTTCTAAGCCTTTATATTCATCTTTTTATCCCTCTTTTTTGTTTGACTAGACTCTATAAAAATTTATACAATGACACCTTTTTGATGTAATAAAGATTGAATTCCATCCTTTCTAATCTATATTGAAGTGTGTTCTATGAATTCATGTAATATTTTAAAGTGAATTTATGTTACTTGTATTATGTCTGAGGTTCTCACCTTCATGAAGTGCTTAATAGTTCTCATAGGTCATTGCAAGTGTAATTTACAATTTATTGTCTAGTTTGAAAGTGGATATCTACCCTCTCTTTCTAATTTAATAATTGATTAATTCCTTGTTTTTGAAATATTTATGTGAATTTTATGTTCTTTGGTCTTAAAATTATCTCATAGTGTTCTTTTTGTGAGTTAGAGTGATCAAATCATTGGTGCATCATCACTTTTTTACATGCTTTATAAGTTTTGTCAAATCTCTTCCATTTTCCAAACAAGTGTTAGTTTAGGTTTAGTGTAGTTGATAGATCGATAAGGAAGCTAACCTTATCTGATGGTCTAATCCATTATTAGGATACCTAAATCCTAGGATCAATCCCATGTTGGACTAGATTTAAGTAAGAAGATATGAACAATTCCCTGCTTAATTAGGGTGCAAATCTAGAACCCTAACAATTTTGGCATGCCTGGTGGGACCAAATTTCTTTGGTAAAAGTGAAGTTTGAATATTGAGAAGAAGAGATTGTAGTAGCAAGAGAGATATACCATAATCAAAATTTGAATATCCCTCAAATTGTAGAGCTCATAACATATTCCAAATAGTGCTTTCATGCCAAAGTTTACAACAAGAGTATCAAGTAAAGGTACTCCTTTCAAACATATTAAATTGCCTCCTACTTTTTATAAAAGATCAAGATTCAATAGTACAAAGCCTTATCCTTCAAAATATAATTCATATTATAGTAATTATATTGTTTGTCTAATATATTATCCCCATAATCTAAATCCCTTTTACCCAAATGGTTATCAGGAATCAAGTGTTTATCCCATTTAATTAGGGTATTCCATTGAATTTGGACTAATATGATGGCATTCTTATGTCTACCCTAAAGAGTATCCCTTTCTTCTCTAGAGAATAGGATAAAACTATTACTATTGAGCATATCCAAGATGTTTTTGATCTATGTTATATTCATAATGTTACTCAAGATAATGTGGCCATTAGATTGCTTGTTGCTTCCTTCAAAGGAAAAACATTACAATGCTATAGGAATCTTCTTTTGACCTCCATTTCTACTTGAGATGAGTTAGGTGAAGCCTTAGTTAAACAATTTGAATAAAATTCAAATCATCTATCTTTGGTTGAACAAATGACTACCATTAAAAGGTACCCCCATGAATTTATGTCTCATTTTAACCTCATATTTCCAAAGACATTGATTAGGATCCCTACATTGGTTAGACCATCCCTAGAGTATGAATTTTTGTAATACCTTAAGGCCCTTAATTTTGATATAAGTGTCATGATATAGTCCATGGGTGGTAATAACTTGCCAAATACCTATGAGATTGCTATCAGAGTAGAAAATAACTTGATTCAAGCTAGTAAACTTGCTCTAAGGCTTCTAATGCCCTTTATTTTAGAATTTTAATTTGTGCCTCTTCCTCAAGTACCCTAGATTTAAACTATATCTCCTATTCTATATCCAATATTCTAAGTTCTAACCCCTCCTAATCAATCTAGTGAAATCAGTGATCTAAAAATCATCTTACAAGCTTTTGGAAATGAGATTATTTCACTCAAGAGACAACAGTACCAAGGCAGATCTTATTATTAGTAAAATTATAGTACTTACTAGTATTTTAATAACCAAATACCTCATTATCAAGGTTTTAAGGATAACAAGAAACCTTATGAAAATAAATGAATTATTACCCAACCTAAGCCATATGAAACCCTTGATCACAATGTACCTTCTAGTTTAAAATCTCTTATTTCCCAAAATAGCTTGATGCAAGATCTAGGTTGGTAGCCTTCCAATCCAAATGACATTTAGAATCAAGCCTTAGTATCATAAGATATTACCATGTCACAAATGACACAAGAAGATTTCTCTCTTCAAGATGGTCAATATCAAGACATGAATATGGAAGTCTAAGGAGAAGTTCAAAAATTTTCAGGGTAGCCTCATGATATCAATGTTAATTGGAATTTGTATGACCATATTGCATTCAACCAAGTTGGTTAAACTATCAACATAAATGGTCAAATAATAGCTCTAACTAGAGCCAAAATAAGATCCATTGAAGAAGATGTGAGAAATAATTCTAGTGTTCCTATTTTTTTGTCAAATAATGTCAAAGATCAAGTTATTATTCTTTTAGCATAGAAGATTCAAAATATAGAGACAATGAAAGTTCCCCAAATGCCCCTAACTAGAGAATAGCAGTGTCTCAAAAGTAGTAACCAAAGGTTATTGGAACATATTTTAACATTATATATCAGATGAAGAAATAAAATTTTAGTATTAACATGTGTTATTCCCTTGCCATTCTATGGAAAAAGGACATGTTGATTTAAGAACTTTCAGATCTTAAAGTATATAAAGAACCAACAAAAAAACAATGAGATATCTTGGCCAATTCAGACCAAAAAATCAAGTAACCTAATTATTAAATAAATAACATGAAAAATGTGAATAAATCCAATGTCAAGACAAAAAAAAACCCTCCCTTTTATCTCTATTTAATAGTAGGTGACTACTTATTCCATAATTATATGGTAGATAGTGGAGCTAGTAGCACTATCATGCCCAAACAAATTACAGACAAGATTGGTCTTATACATAAGCCAAATAACAAAAGATTATTAAAATTTGATGGTTCATAAATAAATACATTAGGAATATTCAAAGTCCTAAAACTAATATTACATGCTTACCCTAATGTTGTTATTCAGCAAGACCTAGTTATAGTGGACTTACCTTCCTATTTTCCATGTGCCTATCAAAATATTTTAACTCAAATATTAGAGGATATTTATTAGCTAATTATACCTATTTAATGTTCAGAATGAGGTATGGAACTAAGGTGACAATATGTTATGAGCCTATTTTAAGATTTAATTTGGAGCCATATATGCCAAGCATGGTGAACACTAATTATGTCATCTCAGACAAGGTGTTAGAAAATAGTGAGGTGGAAACTGAATCACCTTTAGATAGTGTCCCAGATATTTTACTTAATGAATGGGACTTTGATTTTAGTGATAATTATCCATAAATTTTAATTTAAGAATAAGTTTGATTGTCTTCATGAAAATGGTGCACGAATTCTAACATTGATGAAAGATGATCAACCTAGTGATGGATTGTGGTAGCTATATTTTGATGGGTCTAGGAACAAACATGGAAATGGATTTGGAATGATGTTAATATTTCCATATAATAAAATTTATTTATCTAATCTCAAGTTTTAGTTGGGTTTTTCTAATAATTTTATTGAATATGGAGTACTAGTGTATGGTTTGCAATGGGCAAGAAAGATGAAGGTTAATTCCATACAAGTTTTTGGAGATAGTGAACTAGTATTTCACTAAGGGGAATTAATATATTAAATAAACTAATAATTAGATCCTATAAGAATAGATTATGGGACCTGGTTGAGGACTTTCAATCATTCAATATTTAGACCATATCAAGAAATCAAAACAAACATGTAGATAGGATGGCTGCTATTGGGTCATAATTCAGTATCTTAGATGACATTAGAAGGGAAAATTTCCAATCACACATCAAGGTAGTTATGAGCCCTTCTATCCCAGAAAACTATGACAATTGGAAAGTATTTGAAGATGATATTCAAATTATTATATTCTTACAAAAGGAATCTAAATTTTCATCAAAAAACCAAGACAATCATTTACAATAATATGATGACTAGATTGTGTAGTTGAAAAAGACATTTGTCTAAAGGGCTAGTCACCTTGGAAATCATTTATAGTAGAGATGATGAATTAAGAAAATAAACTTTATATTTTTCAACCAAGGAATAACATTACACAAATGTAGAGACTGTAATTGGTAAGAGTTTAACGCTAGGAAAAGTTTGCACATCTTTAGAGAAAGAAGCTTTTATCAAGTTGTGTTCAAATTTTGTAGATGTCTTTGCATGAAAGTATAGTGACCTTAAAGGTTTTGATCCAATTCTAGATCAACATACCATTGAGTTATAAGATGAGACTAGGCCACTCAAACAAATGCAAAGGCTAATTAATCTTAATATTAAACCTCTAATGAGAGCTAAACTACATAAACTCATTGAGTCAGCCATAATATTTAGAATTAAGTACTCGACTTGGGTGACAAACCTTATTCTAGTATAGAATAATAATGGTGAAATAAGGTTATGTGTTGACTTTTGAGACATGAACAAAGCTTCTCTCAAAGACCACTATCCATTTCCATCAATGGAATAGATTTTGTAGCTAGTAGTAGGTTTGGAAAATTTCTATTTATTGGATGGTTACAATGGGTATAACTAGATTTTGGTCAAAGAAGAAGACTAGTAAAAAATAACCTTCACCACAAAGTGGGGGACATTCACATAAAAAAATATTCCTTTTGGTTTATCTAATGCTAGAGACACTTTTCAAAAGGCTATGGACATGTCATTTTCAGGTCTCCTCAACAAGTTTATTTATTTTTATTTAGATGACATAACAATATTTTCTAATAGTATAGACGAGAATATGATTCATCACAGACAAGTCTTTGAAGGATGTAGGGAATTTAGAGTGTCTTTAAACCCAAAAAAGTGTGTTTTCTATATTCATGAAGGTAGGATTCTTGGACATGTCATTTCAAAGAATGTTACAAGCATAGATCCTAATAGAATAGAATTGATTTTTTCATTTCCATTACATAAGCATAGTAAAGCCTTACAAAGATTTTTAGGCAAGATAAAATTCATAAGGAGATATACTTTAAATTTTGCCACTTTAACTAGCCCACTTACAAATATGTTAAAGAAAGGTTAGAGTTTTAGTTGGTCTAAAGAAAGAGTCAGAATATTTGAAGAGAAAAAAAATATATAGCCAGTGCTCCTAAACTCTTGAAACCTAACTTTATGAAATATTTCTTATTATATAGCTATGCTAACATTGACACAATTTTAGGTATTCTCATGTAGTAGAATAAAGAGACTTTAGAGAGGCCAATATCCTTCTTTAGTCATGGCTTAGAGGAATATGAAATCAATTATTATTTTGTTGAGAAGCATGTTATTTTAGTTATAAGGTCTCTTACAAAGTTTAGGTACTTACTATCCAATAATAAGATACATTTGATGGTTGCACATCGAAGAGTCAAATAATTTCTCCTTAATAAAGATATAAATGACAAGAGAGTAGGCTAGATAACTAAGGTCATGGAATATGACATTGAAATCAAAGTCATAAAGATGGTGAGAGGCAAAGGGATTTGTGAAAATATAACCCAAGAATTGCAGGAGTCTAATGAATAGGTTATGGTGTCAAATGTTCAAGAACTTATAAGTGATTAGACCTCAAGTTCTAGATAGTTCTAGGATATGATAAGGTATTTACAGAATGGTTTTCATCTTCCTCATCTCACTCCTTCAAAGAGGAGATATTTGATATTGTAGTCAATTCCTTTTCTCCTTGTTGATAATGTATTATTTAAAAAGGATATCAATGGTATAATACTAATATTCATAGAACTAGGTTAGACACAAAGGTTAATTAAGTAGTTCCATAATGGACATGGAGGACATTAATCATCAAGAATAACCACCCAAAAAATCATGAGAGGTGGGTATTACTAGCCAAGTTTATTTGGTGATTACCATTCATGGATCAAAAAATGTAGATAGTGTGCCATGTTTGTTGGGAAGCTGAATCTTACAGCCTTACCTCTCTAGCCAATTTTAGTTAATCAACCATTTTTTCAATGGGGATTGGACTTTATTAGTGTTATCAACCCTCCATAGAGTTTAAGACAAAAGTAGATCTTGACTACCATAGATTATTTCACTAGATGGATAGAGGTAGTGACATTAAAAGAAGCCAATTAAACCAATGTTTTAAAATTATATGAAGGTTTTCTACCTAGGTTTGGAGTCCATTCAACTATAATTTTTTATAATGCTATGGTTTTTGTAGGATCTAAGATCAGCTAGTCGGTAATTCAACATAGTATTTTCCTCAGTACCTCATCAAACTATTATCCATAAGGCAATGGAATTGATGAGTCTACCAATTAGAATTTATTGAATCTTATCAAGAGGACTGTAGAAGACAATCAAATATCATGGCATCTCAAATTGAATTCAGCTCTATAGGCTGATAGAATCACCTATAAGAGGTTAATTTCCAATTCTCCATACAAGATAGTATACAGTAAAGAAGCGATAATGCTTGTTTCCCTTGAATTCCATACTTTGGAATTGTTGCTTTAACTTGAGGATTTGGAGGATAAGCTAATGGAAATAAGATATATTAAGCTCATAGAGCAAGAGGAGACAAGGCATCAGGCCATGTTGGCCATGGAATTCCATCAAGCAATGACAAAGAGATCTTTTGACAAAGAAGTTAGTTCAAGATCTTTCCAAGAAGGAGATTTTGTCCTCAAATGGGATGAGGATAGAGCCAAGACATGAAATCACAAAAAAATTGATTCTCTCTAGAGTGGTCCATATACAATCTCCAACTACAAATCCTACAATGCTTCCTAGCTCACAAGGATGAATGGTGAATAACTTCCCATCCTAGTCAATGGGATAAACTCAATCACTATTATTAAGGAAAGCTAAGTCCCCTATACATAGTTAGTTGTTTCTATTTTTCTCCAAGTGTTTTCTAACACATTAATTAGTTTCTTTTATATTTTGTTCCTAATAAGTGATTTTGTTTACATAGTTGTTTAGTATTTAGCTACCTTTACTTTTTTTAGGTTAGTTTCCCTTATGTCGTTTGTTTTTTTTCCCTATTATTGGAATTATTTTGTCTTTTCAAATCAAAAGGTTGTCTTTCAGTCATTTAAATGGTCCATGTATTATTTTTTATGAGTTAGAGTCATGTATATGATCTGAGTTCTTAAGCATAGCAGGCATGTTGCCTGGCCAAGTTGCCAAATATGTTGACCAAATTTTGGTTTACATACTAAAAAATATGCCTAGTCTAAGAGTTCAGTGGAAGGAGTAGGATATTATTTTCTATAGTTGTAAAAAGTAGGTATTTGAAAGGTTTTTCATAGTGTTAGAGCCTTCAAGGATCAATCAAAATTTCAAGTGTAGTTCAAGGAAAAGCTAAGTATGAAACTCCTTTTGGGCCAAATATTTACTTGAATTCTTTCAAGATTCCTTTTTCTAAGCTAATTCTTTTGGGAATCTTTATTTTGGGCTAAGTGTTGAATTATTTCAGACAAATTATTTGAGACATTTTTTTTGAAGGCATGAATCCCTTTTGAAAAAATGTTTGAAGCAAAAGACAAAGACCTATTTCTTTCATGAAAATTGCCTAAATAATTTTCTTGAAGGATAATTCTTCAATGAAAAGGTCCTATACATTTTCTCCTAAGGGCATTTTTCTTGAGAAAGTGAACCATATAGAAGTTCTGAAGAGTCATTCCTTGATAAAGTGGTCCATGTACAAAATCCCCAAAGGATCTTTCTGCAATAAGGTGCCCTATACATTTTTCTCAAAGGATTATTTCTCAAGAAAATAGTCCAGGTCAAGATTTATGAAAGATAAGTCTTTGAGAAAAGTGTCCTAAACATTTTTTCTAAAAGATATCTTTTTCAAGTAAAATGGCCAAAACATTTTCCCAAAGGGTCTTTTCTCAAGAAAATGAACTCTACAAAAGTCTTGAAAGATCAATTTTCAATGTAAAGTGACATATAATTTTACCAAAGGGTCATTTCTTAGGAAAATGGTCATGTTCAAGGTTTTCAAAGGGTTATTTCAAACAAGGTGCCCCAAATAAAAGTTTAGGATGGCCATGTATGTGTCAAATTCAAACAAATAAGATGACTATTATTTTTAAAATATGCATAGACGTTTGTATAGACATCAAATAAATTCATGTAGACATAAAATTTCAGGCTATAGGAAATAGCCATTTGTATTTAAATAGGTTCAAAATCAATGGTCTATGTTTAATCCAAGAAAGGATTAGATTACATGCATCAAGTCAATAATTCAATAATATGTTTGTGTAGCTATCAAATTCAAACCATGATAAGTAATTGTTTGGGTTTAAAATGTCCTTAAAAGGTTTGATCATCAAGATGAGATCTAACAATCCATGGGAGCCCTCATATTGACACATGAGATCTAATGATCAACATTGGAGTCAAATAGGTCAAAATGTCCCTAGGTTAAATCCATTAAATATATACAAGTTGGACATGATCCAATGGTGCAGGATCATCAAGCCAAGATCCAATGGTGCATGTTCATTGATAAAAGGATGAGTATAAGCTAAATCAATGATCAATGTCAACTCATAAATCTTGATTTGATAGAACAATAACTAACAAGAAAGTGGGACCAAGGAGATCTAAAGATTCATGTTTAATTAGGCATTTAGATCTAATGATAATTGGAGGTCAAAGGGTCAAAGGATCCAAAGAGAAAATGCATGCATGAAAAGTGGTATAAGTGTGTTTAATTGGTAGAAGATCAACAACTTGTGGGAATTCATGCATAGGTAGATCAATATAGTTAGATAAAGTCAATAATTTGGCATATCTATGGAACCAATGAGCATAAATATAGTTAGACATGACGTAGATAGTCCAAGTTGGCTATCAATAGCTAATAAGAAAAAACAAGCTCAAGACATTTTCAATGGAAGTTGAAAACATTATTTGAGATGCAAACAAATAAAATATCAAGGAATCGAGCTTGAAGGTGGGATAGATTTAAACCAAGGCCATATTTTAGAGACTAAACATCACCATTAAAATCTCAATATAGGTAATATAGATCCTTTGGATATAATAGCAAAGATGAAGATAAATAGTGACTTTGAAGTAAAGTCATGAAGTTTGTAGACTTTCATAGATATTGTGACTATATGTAAACCAATGGTCTAAGATTGGTTTTCACATATACTAGACATACATCTTGCCTCATCATGATTCACATTTTTAGGTTGTGATGGCCACATAGTGCAGATGTGGCACATCTTATCCAGTTCTAAGACATGATCCTCATCATCAAATCAAGTAAATAATGACATGATTTTAAGAAAATATATATAAATTTTATAAGGGAAATGGACATTTAATTCTTTTATAGATTTATTTACTTCTTGATAAGATTTGAGTCAGCATCCTTGAGAGTGATAATCCATCAAAAGAGTTTGGGCCTTTTCTAATGCATCTCTCTCTCTCTCTCTCTCTCTCTCTCTCTCCTATAAATATAGGCTTCTAAGCCTTGATATTCATCCGTTTATCCCTCTTTTTAGTATGACTAGATTCTACAAAAAAAATTATAATGACATATTTTGATGAAATAAATATTGAATTCCATAATTTTATAAGCTATATTGAAGTGTGTTCTATGAATTAATGAAATATTTTCAAGTTAATGTATGTTCCTTTCATTATGTCTAAGTTTCTCACCTTTAGGAAATGCTTAATAGTTCTCATAGGTCATTACAAGTGCAATTTATAATTTATTGTGTAGTTTAAAAGTGTATATTTACCATTTATTGCTAATTTTGTAACTAATTAATTCCTTTTTTATAAAATAGTTATTTTATTTTTATGTTATTTAGTCTTAAAAGTGTCTCATAGTGTGTTTTTTGTGAGTTGGAGTGATCAAATCATTAGTGCATCACTACTTTTCTACATGATTTATAAGTCTTTTTAGATTTATATAAATTTTACAATGAAATGATAGTTTAGGTTTAGTGTATTTTATATATACATAATTAATTATACCTTATTCAAACATCTGATCCATTATTAGGATACCCACAACCTAGGATTAGTCCCATGTTGGACTAGATTTGAGTAGGAAGATCTGAATAATTCCCTTCTCAGCTAGGGTGAAAATATAAAACCCCAAAAATAACCTCACCATAATTTAATCACATTTTAAATATATCAATAAAAAATTTTCACAAGTGAAACAACTAACACATAGGTTAGTCATTAGCCTTAAGGACTAAAACCACCATTAGTAATAATAGAGACCTAATGCAATTAGGCCTTGTCTAAGCACATGTTTCACTTAAAACTCCTTGGAACACTTTGAGACTATAAAAATGGATGATTTTTTTTTAAATTAATAAAATATACCCATTATAATCTCACCTTATTTCCTAAACACCTTTAGGCTCATTTCACTCCTTAAACCACCCAATTAGGTATACTCGCCATTAGGCCTTCTTATTGCCATAAAGTTTATCTTGTAAATATGAATCATATAATAAAATATACCACATAACCATGTTAAAATAACATGGATATAATATAAATGACCTCATGTTAAACATCATGTTCATTATAATTCATCAAATAGGGTAAAAGATATCAAATTGATCAACTTCATAAGCTCACTCAAAACTACACACAAGCCTAAAAAACACAGTCGAGAACCTTTAAATTTTCACATCTTCATAGGATTTTATCATGAATAAAAACATGTTAAAATTTACCTATGAGAAATAAATAATAACTTAATAATAATTATATCCTTCAACTCAGTGAAAAATGACTCAAAAACATCATTCTCACTCTACAAAAAAAATTGCATATACCTTCAAAAACACAGTCATGAGAATCAAGATTTAGAACACTTTTGTGAACACTTCTATAAACTTAAATTGGGTTTTAATGATAATTTATCATCCTTATAACATATTTTAATATGTATATTAAAATTTTCTATATCAATATTGGTCTTATAGACCAATCTCACATCTTCACCCTACACAGACTTCACTATGTTAGATAGGTCATTTTGATTTTTTTTTTTTTTTTAATTCTATATGAGAATCATAAAAAATTATAAACCAATGGGATACAATTTATAGGTATTTAAAAATTACCCCATGTATTTTTATGCATCCCTAATCATTTGCAACCATTCCCTAATATCATTCTCATTCTTACCTAGTTTTTTCATTGTCTTGCTCATTAGGCTTGTTTCATGATAGGCTAAATTTCATGATCAATTTAGAAAATTTTATATCTTAAAAATAATTAAAAAATTACATTATCATAAAAAAAGTCTCACACATAATCCTACATCCATTTTCATGCTTTGACTTGGTCAATCCTACATACTACATCAAATTTACAAGAAATATGGGGTTTCCTATATCTTCTACTCACTGTCATGACAAACCAAAATCACCTATACAAACATAAAAGAGTTGTTTACATGTTAAAAACATAAAAACAGGTCAAAAAAAAAATCTGATCTATAGTCAAAAAGATATTTCCTATTAGTTCATTATGAGGGTTTTAAGAGGGTTTTGACTAGTTTCCCTTCTTAGCAATCATTCATAAAGGATTGCCCTTCAAACCTAAAAACAATGATAGGAGTTTTAAGATAGGGAATTTTAAAAACTTCCATTATCTTCTCAGGATCTCATTCAAATGTTGCATGTGCTAATGATCATAATAAATTCCTTGTTGAGTCTATAATACCCCATTTTATGCACACATAAAACCTTACCATCAATTTTCATGATTTATCCTTTAGGGTATGACCTAAAACTTGGTAAAAACACTTTAAAAAACTCCTCAAACCTATTTTAGATATGTCAACTTATTAAATGAACATGACCCCTCATTAGGCCATACTAGGTCTCTTTGCACACTAGGCATTGAACTGCCAGTCATACTAAGACCATGATCACACTTTAAAACTTATTAAACTAATAATAATACCTATTAAAAATTTAAAATAAAATCATATCATTCACACATATTTCTAACATTATTCACACAAGTCTCATATGAATCAACACAACATGCTACCATGCTTATGCCTTCTTACTAGGCCTTCATGTAAGGTCTAGGCCTCAAATTTTGACCTTGAACCTCATATGAAGGCTTATTTTCCCATTGATCATGTTTACACAACTTTTTATACTCTCTTATGCATATACTAACATAAATCACCAATATTTACTATGATTCATGCATATACCTTCTCTGAGGGCTAGACTAGGCTTTTGAAGACACCTAATACACAATAGTAGCTTACCTTATACCATGATCTTGACTTTGACATGAAATCAACCTTAGAAGGATTAACATGTTGTATTTAAATTTTCTCTTGTCATTATACTTATTTAACACATATCATCTCACCATTCATGGCCTCAACTCTAACTTTGACATTAATGACATCTATCTTGACTTTGACATCAATGACAATAACAATGCTTCAACTTCAATAATAGGAACATACCTCAATAGAAATAAATTTATGAATAAAGTTTATTTTACCAAAGGACTATAGTTACTTCTTAATTTTAGGTAAAGGAATTTTATAAATTA
>JARHVA010005423.1:285000-430000 GCA_037957365.1 Torreya grandis
TTAAATCAAGTATAATTATCAATAACAAAGGAGAAGGGGTGAATTATGTGGTATCTTATTGACCACATTTTGTTAGCTAAGATTTTATAGACAACTAGAAAATCCATGCAAAGGATGAGGTACAATAAATACCTAACATTGTACATGTTTGAAGTATTGGAAAGATAATATGAAGAAAAAAAAGTGAGACCTAGTGTTCTTAGAAGGAGAAGGCAATGTGTTTGGACATGTAGTGGAGCATGATTCATTTTAGATGCATTCTTGAGGCTTAAAAACTTGATAGGTGCCTTGATGCACTCAGTATCACGATGACTTCCCTAGAGCTATGATTGGTCCACTTGTGCCATGTTTGGGCATGTTTGATAGCTAGAGGCTATGAGGAGAAGTATGGTATTAAATTCTATGTCATCTTATTTCTTGACTATTATCAAGATTTCTATGTGCATTTATTGCTATTCATAGTAAGAGTATCTTAATTCCTACATGGTGATCTCTCTAGAAGAGATAGAGTAAATAAAAGGCTATAAGGATGAGGTAAATATTTGATGGTTTATAGAGAGAAGACTGTATGAGTTGAAGTAAATGTGTGGATGGGAGTATAATGGTACATTCATGGAGATCCAAAGTGTTTACCAGAGGTTGATGCTATATGTTTTGATGACATGTTAGATGTAGGCCCCATCATGATGAATAGTTTGATGGGCTCAGGTGATAAGGATGTGATGAAGGTGGTATGAGGAACAAACCAAAGATGGAGATGCATAAGGATGAGAAAGAAATGAAGTACCCTACTTATTATAGTGTGATTTGTCTTCCTATGAGAATCCTATTATGAAGGAGAATACATATTTTTTATCATATGTATTAGATTCATCTATAGTATGAGAAGCCTTGTGATTCCATGGTGATCACTAGATCAGATACTTCCAAGTAGTGGGAGTTGTGATCAGTTCATGGTAGAATCTTGATAGGAGGATTGGTCTCTCTATGTATATGAAGGATAACTTCAAGTGTTATAATATGCTATGGAGGAGTAGATGTTGACAAAGTTAGTCATGATAGAAATTTTTTTGTAGTGTAATAAAAATTCTATTGGGTTTATGTTAGGGTAATAGAGGGCATGGTTGGTAGCTAGATGGAATAATATCTAAGTGTGGTAAAGCTTGTGTATATTGACTTAAAATTAGAGAATTTTAGTATGTGAAGTCATTATTCAAAATAAACTATTCATGAGTCACTATTCATTTCCACTATTCATGTGATGAGGTGACAGTTAGTATTCACAGTGGTGAGTTGATGGTGACTATGCTGATGAAGTGGCAATGTGACTTGGTGATGACTGGGTGGATGATATGGCTCCTAGGTGATGTGGCATGGCACACAAACGTATATTTCATGTTTGGAAATGTAGGAAAGATAATTAGGTCAAATTTATATTTGATCACATTGGTTTACCTTTTGAGATCACATGTGGGGAACATGTGGGGTGTCATACTTGACCCTTGACTTGTAGGTGCATGTGGGAGACAAGAAAAAGAGTATCAAATCATTTGTCCTTCAAACATGTACACGTGATTAAAGTCAAAAGGTTAAGGAATATTTTGACTCACACATGTGTACACATGGGAAAGTGGGGACAAAGATCACTATGCTTGATTGGAAGTCACATGTGAAATAGGGATATCATGTTTGGGTCACATAGAGTTGGAATCCTTTGGTCAAAAGAAGGAACATATTTTGACTAACACATGTGAGGGAAACAAGTTTCTTATTCATGAATAATAATTCCAAATGGAGGGGGAGAAATTTATTCTTTTTCCTCTTTACCATCCATTATTCTCTTATCTCCTTATATTCTTTATATGTATGATACTCCCTCTTTATGTATTCAAGATTTAAGAGCAAGTGTGATTTTGGTATAAAGTGTATGAAGCTTGTGAGTGTGTAGACACTTGTAATTATTTTTTTGAGAATATTTGTATAGATTTAATGCTTGCATTTTAAGAGAGGAGTGTGTTTATGTAGAGCTTTGTAGAGAGGTTGTTGATTTTTCATAAGTTAATAAGAAGACTACATCTATCATTTGCTTGTGGGTTTTCCTTGTACTTATCAAGGTTTCCATGTTATCTACTTGTGTAATGTGTTCTTCTCTATCATTTTTATTTTATCTTGTTATTTTCACATTTAATTTTTACAAAGTAGGATATTATTTCTTAACACTTCTCCATGGCAATCACATATGGGAGAAATCTATGGCCATATACCCATTTAGGGATTTGGACCAATCCCTATTGTGGATCATGTCATATACTTTGGGGATCTCCACTAATTAAATGTATATCAAGTGTTGAATCCTTAGCTTAAAACACAACTAGATATGGCCATTGAGAAATTCACCTATAACTTAAAATTTTGACTTGTCTATCTGGACCACTACCTTGTCTGAATTTATGGGGACCAACACAATCTTCTCACATATGCCTATTGGAATCACATTTGATAAGGCTCCTTAATATACTAAGAAGTTATATAGATTATTTATAATTAATTATAAATTTAAGAGGAAAGGGGGAACCTCCATCTTATTTTTTTAATGAGCAAATTGGTTTGTGAGGCTATTGGTTTTGGTTGGGTCTATGGGGTTATATTTTGAGTCAAGGATTTCAACAGGAGATCCCATTGCTCTATGATTTGAGTAAGCTCATGAAGGTTAATATTGGCCTTGATATTTTTCATAGTTTACACTATGTTATAACCTCATTTACTTTTTACTAGTGGGGTTTTCATAAGTTCCTTAGGTTATTGAGGTCTTAGAGGTGGGGTATCATTAATAGAATTTTGGTTTATGAAAAAAATTAGTGTTGAAATGGTCCCAACTTAGGATAAAGTATTCAAGAAGGTTGAATAAAAAATCATATAGTGAGTCCACTAGTGTAAATGGGACAATCCTACATACAACATCCTCATGTTCTACACTTATAAGTCTCAAGTTAGTTTTATAGGATGTCATATGCTCTTCTACAATTCCTATGCCTAGGGTGAAATGAGGAAAATACCTCTCAAGGTTCCTAGGTAAATTATGGAAAACTCTCATGATGTTGATAGAAGAGACAACCAACTAGGTCATCTTAGGCTACAAATTTGTAAGGGGTTGTGGGGATAAACTGATTGGAATCATGATAAGTCTAGGTTGGTTTGGCCTAGGTTTTTTGAGGAAAATCAAGGGAAATTACCAATCAATCATGATAGGACTTATCCCTAGTAACAAAATAACTTGTCTCTAGGATGCTTCATAATCAAACAATGTTAGTAAACTATTATCAATAAAAATAATCACTACACACATATAAAACAAAGTCAATGATAACCATGAAGTATTCTGATTAGGCCCTCCTTCTAGTGTTAGTTATTGTTCACTCCAAAATTTCAATTGATGAAATACCCATTATATTAGTATTGCATAAAATTTAAGATAAGGATTACTAAAAACTTTCATCCTCCATTTTAGGACTGATCTAGGATCAACCCAAGGCACTATTATGGGTATTTGACTTCACAAATGGAGTCTTTGTGAATAGTCCCCAAGAGATGTATTATTACCACTAAAAGTTCAATATGAATTTCATGCACATAGGTACATTATCAGAGGTTATTATGGGAGTTTGAGTATTATGAGTTTATATTTATAAATACAAGGGGAAGGGGATATTTAGTATTATAAAATAAATATAAAAAGAGAGGGAAGAGTGAGATAGAGAAGAGAGCCTCTAGATCTATAATGAAATCAACAAATTGACCATCAAACCAAGTGCCCCTGCTATATTTATACCATTATAGACTAAGTTTCACTAAAGTTTTACCCCTAAGAACACATAGTGGGAAGATTATAAGGAAACAAGTAGATACACTTTATATATGAACACTCACTAAATATAAGTACTAGGAGTTTATATTAAACTACACATAAACACCCAATGGTAATTTATAGATTAACACAAATTAATAATATTTTAAAAGAGAAAGTATGTATCTCAAATAGTGATTATAATAGAAAAGTACATCATAACCATCACACACATATAGTAGCATAGTATTAATCCAATTAATCTAGAATTGACAAGAATTTATAATTGAGATGAAAGATAATTGAAATGCAAAATAAACCCTTTGCTTAAAATAGGCATTGTATTCATTAAAATCAAGTGCTAATATAACAATTGATACTAGCCAAATTTATAGTCTAAAGATATGAAGGAAGAAGCAAGTGAAATCCTAGCTATAATCTGACAACACTTTTGATAAAGTTTCTTATCAACCCTATATTACAATACATCTTTGAATTATATAGGTGAGTATGGGGCTCACCTCCAAATATCAAAAGGATCCCATATTGGGCCATGATGGTAACTCATAACAATTATAATTGTAATTCAAATTTCAAAATAAACAAATCCCCTCAAACCTACAAAATCTCTACAAGGACCACTTAGTTGATACACAGAGGTGACTATGAAGGTTAGGTTCCAAATTATTTGATCTAGCATATCTAACCTCTAATGTTTCCACCATTAGGTTGAATTCCTTATCCAACTTAGAAAGGTTCATCAAGGGCTCCTTGAATATCACCTCAATTTGATTCACTAACCTTTGGTATAATTATAAGGGTGATTTTATTGACACTTGGACCCCAAATACCTAGTTGATTTTCCTCATGGATTATGTTGATAGTTTTAGAACTATTTGAGCTCCTTATTTTCTTTGGTGACCTTCTCCCTCATGACCTTGATCCATAAACTCCATTTATTCAACTCAAAGTGAAGTTCAAAATATGAATACTGAATTTCTCAAAAACTTAACAAATTCTTGAAAAACTCAAAAGAATTTGCATCTCAATGTTTTTGGCATAAAACATTCTCAATTATTGAACTACATTTTATTTTTTACATTAAATGTCATAATTTGTTGAGATTTATTCTTTGCATGATTTCATAATTAAAAAAAATTAGAAAATTGAACTAAAACATGCAATCAAATGACAAATTACCATCTGACATTGATAACGGAGTTCAGCTCAACAATTGATGCCTACATCTCTGAGTTCTCCAAAGGAGTGGACCATTTCCATTAAGGGCATTTCAAAAACCTGGAAACAATAAAAAACTTTCCTGCAAGTTGATCTCTCAATGCAAAAATTCACCTTCACTGTGACTGATAATCAATCCTGGCACCTTCAAATTTTGTGAGTCTTCACACCTGCAAAGCTACTTCAAAAGTCCTAAAAATCTCCTCTATGGGCTTATAAATACTCTTCCAATATGCAAATTGGATAAAAAGAGTATTATGGCCAAAAAATGTATAAAAATCCATTATATAAGCTTTCCCAAAGCTTTTACAAAGTCTCAGCCTCTTAAAATAAAAAACACAGTCCATAACTTCTTCCTTTCAAGTAAAAATTAGTGCCTTTTATAACATTTCAAAACTCGTGGCTGAAGTGGTCAAGGCTTTATACCTTTTGCATGGGAGGTCAAGGGTTCAAAACTTCCTTCCTCCATTCTAGGCACTCAGGCTCTCCTTTCTAGGTGCTTTGACTCCTTCTTGGGCACCAAGTTTGAATATTTCCTTGGGTGGCGTGATAGACATGGCAAGGTGGCGTGGCATGCTTGAAAATTTCAAATAACATGTGATAAATAACACCTAACCAATTTTTTTTGCACCTAATTTTTTTGCCATGTGTCAAATGGACATTTGCCCACTTGTATTTTCAATAGTGCCATGTGTTAACCTCTGATAGGTCCAAATGTTGATACATTTTTGAATCACGTGCCAAATGTCACAAGTGATTTTTTTGACAAATCTTCAAATGGCCATATCTTGAGCATCTAGACTCCATTTTGCAAACCATGAAAAGTTTTAGAAAGCTCTTGATGAGCTCTATAGTATGCCACCATTGAAACTCTATCTTTAAACCTTTTTTAGAACCCAATTTATGATCTAACCTAGTCAAATTGACATATGTGGACTCCAAATTCTCCTTAGTCTAGCAGGGTGCCATTTATGTAGAATAATGTAGAGATATTGACCTCCTTGAAGTATGTCAATATATTCTTCCTACCCTCTTCTAAGGGTCCATTATAGTATGATCCATGATGAACCACTCCTCCATAGTCTCCTTTATGTTCTTGACAAATGTTTGATACAACCCCAAGTCTGAGCTTTGTATTAGTTTCAACTCTAGTAACATGCCTTTGTTAATCACCACCTATAGCTTCTTACACTTTTTATCTATATCTAAAATCCTCTCTAAGTAAGCCTAAAACCTATGGATAAGCACATTGGTCTCAGTCAGAGTGTCCACTACCTTCTTAAGAGCTAAGAAGAGTAATAGGAGGGCATCCTTAACCTACCCAATTAGTCTTATCAGGAAATATCTCTTCACATGTGCTTTCAAGGTCTAAACCTAACTTTGCATGTCCTTGAGGATCTTTTTTGACATATCATGAGTAACCCAAATAATGGAGAGTGGGTCCTTAGTCATTATTAATTCCACAATGGAAGTCCTCACCTTAGTGAAGGAGAATACATCCTTATGGGTTTACCAAACCACTAGGTTCCCTTTTTGGACAAACCTCCACATCATTTTCCTCTTCTACATATCAAAGTTTAGTCTAATCTATAATGTACATCCAAATCATCTTGGGTAGTTATCCCTTTTGCTTACAACTTTGGGACCATTAAATAGGTTTTAAGAGGTGTAGGAGGGGTGGGAGAGATGGTAGTGAAGGGTAGAGGATGAGGTGGTAGGGTGAACAAGGAAAGTAGTGGAGGTTGGGAGTGAAAAGAGGAATAAGAAAAGAGGAGGCCCATGGTAACATTTATTCTCACCACAGCTCATGCAACATGTTCACTTAAGGAGAAATTACCCTATGAAAAGGGTCATTAAAAAAAACATAAGAGATTGGTTGGTCAAAGATAAATCATAAAGTGCCATTTATAATGGAAATAGGGGTTAGGGAGAAATGTGATGAGGTGTTGTGGCTAGGGATGAAGGAAAAATTTAGGCTAGTAGATAATGTTAGATTGGAGTGGAAGGAATTTGAATTTTAGTTAGAGTTTGAGCTATCTTTTACTTCTTCCTAGACCTCTTTCTTGGGTTGGCTCTAGATGTTATAGTGGAAAGATTAGCTAAAATAAAAGGAACCATGAGGGATGATGGTGGGGGAACTAGAACTATTGAGGGAGGTCATGGGATAACTATAGGAGGCATTAATATAATTCCTACAATTGGTAGTATTTTCTTGATAGTTGTATATATGCTTGTTAATGAATATGCACTTGAAGGTACTTGGACTGAAGGCAAACCTAAAGAAGGCACTAGAGGGTGTTAGGTTATGAAATGGATGGGGTGGATGGGATTGAATATGTAAGGATGATAAATAATACCAAGAATAAAGGTACTTAAGTAAATAATGGAGGGGGTGTAATGAGGAAAAAAGAGGCACCACTTAGGGGGCTTGTGAGAGTGTATAGGAACTTGTGTGTGCCAAGATCGGAGGTCAAAAAATAGTAGGAGTGAGGGGTGGAAGGGAAATGGAAAAAATGGGAGTTTTAATGGGTGGAAATTTTAATAGTCCATATTAGTAACCTCATTCTAGTCTCATCATTAGACTACCAATCACATCAAACCTTAGGTTTTATTTAACCCATGGTTGAGGTGTTGATGGTTGAATTAGCCACACCTAGTCTACCTTTCATTAAGTAATGTGGATCTAACTTGGTCAAAACTAGACTATTAGAGATATTGGAGGAGGCATAGGTGGATTTGGGGCATGAGGATAAACTAAAGGAGACAAAGGTGGAGCTAGGACATGAGGAACAAGAGTTGTTGGAGGAAAAGTTCTAAATAGAGTAGAAAGAGGAGAAGGTGGTGGGATGCCCTTCAAAATATTCCTAGAGATAGAAAGAGGAGTTGGTATCTAATCCTCCATGTAATAGGCAATAGATAGAGGGGGAATAGATGGGCATGTTGGCTTCCTTCCTTCCTTCTTCTTATCTATAATTAGGGATAATGCCTCTTGGTTTTTGACATCATCCAAATATAGCTAATTATCATCCTTTTCTTGATGACCATAGTTGAAATTAAGGTGTCATAAATATCATGCCAAGTGATATTTTATCATCCCCTAGGGGTCCTAATGTGGTACCTCAGCTCTCATTAGGGCAAAAGAGTCCTTCTTAGCTGTTATCTTTTAGAGGGGAGGGAAGGCATTGTACATGTGGTTCTTGATAGTGATTAGGAGCGGTTGACACATATTTTTATGGTGGCCTATACAAAATCTAAATATTCCCTCTAGTAGTTAGTAAGTGATCTCCTACTCCAACAAATGATCTGGGATGAAATATAGAAAGTAGAGGGGCTAATTGAAAACACCTAAAATTTGGATTTAGTATCTTATTTGTAGTACTAGTAGTCTTTGATGGTAGTGATGGAGTCCTATATTGATTATGATAGCTGAGCCATTAGGGCCTCATTGACATGTTATAGACAATGAGATATAATTAATCATATATGTCCTGGATATGATTTTAAAACTAGTGGCCATATAGTTTTTATAATACCACATGGACCACCAATCCACCGGGAACCCATGTAAAAAAAGTTGAATGTTTAAAGAAGAGTGTCCCATAGACTACGTCCATAAGGTATATCATCATATAAATATTTCCTCCAACTTGGGCATCCATGATGACATTGACCAACTTAAAGTTGGTCAGTCCTCCCATGTCTAAAACTTTTGAGCATATGAGGATCATATAGTGGAGGGGCACCCATATTTCTTTAATGTGAAATCAATCATAATACCTAAACAATTGATTTAATAGAATCATGCCTACCCAAACTTCTTCTTAGAAGGTGTAGATAGTGTATGAATTTATGCCCTCCTTGATAACCCATTTAGCATCCAGGTTTTTATCCCACTCTTGCAAGATGTTGTATATTTGGTAAGTCTCTATCCATGATTTCACCACTAAAACATCATAACAGAAGGTGTAATATAAGATGGAGTAAATGCCTTGTAAGCATTCTTAGAGATAATGGTCATTTTGTGTTGATAGTTGGGAAAACACACCTAGTCATGAACCCCCATCCAATACTCATATGGCAATGAGAAGGAGGTTGAAAAATAATTTGGTGTGGGGAAATGCCTCTATCTTGGCTATAGATTTATGAATTTTGTATTTATTTTAGGAGTAAAGGGAATAATATAAATTTACTTGTTGGTTTTAATTGGATCTTGAGTCTCTCGACACCTACTTGACTACTTTGAACATATCATTGTAGTTCTTGAACTTGGTCAAGCCAACAAAGAATATGGTATCCCAATATTCATACTCAGCCTTTGGGTTTGAAGAGGACATGGCCATTGTAGTAGGATGAAGGGTAAATAGGAAGGCTCTGAGTGTCTGAGGCATAAAACATAATTTCCTCTACAATATCTATAAAGCTAAGAATTAGAGTGCTCTCAAAGGTATGTAGTTGTAACCATTAGTGGGATTTCCTTATGATTTTATGAATAGATGCACATATCCCCTTGTGTTAATGGTATTTGGTATCTCAGTTAATATGAATTAAAATTTGAGTTGGTGGTTGAATTTCCTATATTTACTTATAAATATAGAATTAAATTCATAGTCCATGATACTCTACCACCAATTAGATTTGGGAATGGTGATGGGATATTTTAAATCTATCTAATCAAGCCTAGGATTTCTATTTCATTAATACCCAATGCATGGTAGGAACATTGTCACATCCCTTGAAGGATTCCTAGTTAAATCTTGATTAATGCCATGTGTCATATACCCATTAATCCTAATATTAATGGTCATCACCTATACATAACCTTTTATTCTATGTCACACCCTTAGAAAGGGTGAGATATTACTTAAGGAAACATGGCACTTTTTAATTAGTTTTATAGCCTCATCCATATCCCATTTTGACCCTTATGGGGCTTTAGGTTATCGCATGCTCATCTACCTTACTAGGTGACATGGCACTTTCTGATTAGGCTAGGATCTCTTACGATCTAACATCTCTAACAGGTTAAGGGACTAGATGATATGACAACTCGATGACATGATACCTTAAAATTATATCAAGATATTCTAGGTTTTGACATCTCTAACAAGTCTAAGGACTAGACACTCTATCAACTTAGTCACATGGCACCTTATTATTAGGCTAGGATCTCTTAGGTTTTAACATATTTGATAGGTATATGAACTAGCTTCTCTAACAACTCAATGATGTAGCACCTTCTCATTAGGATGGGCTCTCTCAAACTATGACATCTCTAATAAGTTTGGGGACTGAACACTCTAATAACTTAGTGATGTGGAGTATTTTGATTATGCTAGGCTCTCTCAAAATCTGACATATCTAATAGGTTTGGTGACTAGCCACTATGAGAACTTGGTGACATGGTGCCTTATGATTAGGCCAAGATCTCCTACACTCTAACATATCTAAAAGGTTCAGGGATTGGTTGCTTTGAAAACTTGCCAATGTGGTGCCTTTTGATTAGGCCATGCTCTTTCAAGATCTAACATCTCTGGCAAGTCTAGGGACTAGCCACTATGACAACTTGGTGACATGGTGCCTTCTTTGATAGGTCTAGGATTGGCTGCTCTAATAACTCTATGAAATCCACAAAAATACTTATTAAGAAGGGAAAATACATACAATACATTTAATAATTACTTATCTGTCACAAATATTTTGATTTATCATGAAGGGAGACAAGTATATTGGTCTTGGAAAGGAATGAGACTTTGGGAACTTCTTTCAAAATCAAACCTATAGTATTATCACCCTAATCTATAAAAGGATAAGTCTATCCTAGTCATAAAAATAAATAAGGCTTGTTATTGTTTGGATAAATTAGGGTGACATAATATTCCAAGGATTTAAGTTTAAGTGAAACCATCAAGAACAAAGAAAGGACTCTATAGATCTAGTTCATGGGATTTTTGTAGACAGGTCCCCCATTTCAAAGAAAAGGAGGCACATTAGCCATAGCAAGTATTTAATAATTATTATAATAGATTAATAGGATTGTAAGTAGGGATTAAATTTGAAGTCACCAATACCTTTGAAATGTAGATTTTAAATTTTTTTATAAAAGGTTAAGAAAAATATTACTCTTAAAAAACTTAAATGTTAATTTTCTTTCAACTTCATAAAATAAATTAATAATATTTTATATTTTAATTTATTTCCAACTCCACAAAATAAGTTAATAAATTTTTTCAATAAAAAAAACATGTACTAGAATGCTTTTCTTTAATTAATTTGACTAATTTTGATTCAATGTTATTTTTTATTTAATGGCTCATAAATTACATAAAAATAAAATAATCACAACCATTAATATAAAGTTTATATTTTCATATAAATATCCCTTTTCAACTTCAATTAGTCATTGCATTAGTATTTCAATTCTTATATCTAGTTTCTATTCTTAAATACGAATATGATTTAGATTGTTGATAAAAAACAATGCTCTTTAAATAATATAATCTATGGTATGATCAATTTGTGGGTCATTTTGTAATATATCAGAAAGACAACCAAATTATATTACAAATAATTTAAAAAATCCTTCTCAAAGTTAGTTTTGGTATTGTGGATAAAAGGAGGTATGCTACATTAAATATTTTATATATATATATTCATAAAATTTATAATTTGAATTGAATTTTTATATATGATAATTTGTGATTTGAAAACATAATTTTAATTATTCATTTAGAATATTTAAGACCCCCATATATATGTGAAGGTTTTAAATTTTCTAATAAAAATCCTTATTTTTCCCTTACCATCCATGTGTGTGTGTGGATTTATGGAGGTCTTAAATTATCTAGTTAAAATTTTATATTTTGGATTGAATTTTTATATATGATAATTTGTGAATTTAAAAAATAATTTTATATATTCATTTATAAAATTTAATACCTTGAAATACATGTGTGTAGATCAAAATCCTCTTTTACCCTTTGTGTGTGTAGGTGTGTGTGTGCACGTGCGTGCATGCTAAAGGTAAAAAGCAGATTTTGAAAGGGATCTCACCCTTTTATACTAACAATGATTCCCCACATGAAACAATAAAAATGATGTCTAATACCTCCAAAATGTTTTTTCTATAATAGAATGGATTTTTTGTAATCATTCTAGCATGGAATGTGGGGTTTTAGAGCTCTTTGGGTGGTAACCTCACTAATATTAGTTAAACATTATTATTATATTGAAATTTTGAAATATATATATTTTTATATTTGTAAGGTTTATTTTTAGAAAAGTTATTTAGTATGAGGTATTTTTAGTTTTTGTTGGGATATTGAGTATTAAATTTTATTTTATTTTTTTTACACTGAGAGAGAATCTATAATGACATCTATGGGGTGGTGGTGGTCTAGCACCAAGAGTGGTAAGTTGGAATGGAGCGAGTGTGTTCAATTTTAATTTCAAACCCAACATTATTATACCATATTAAATTTTATTATAAATATAATTATATGAATAAACACTATTAAAAATTAAAATACAATCGACATTATTTACTATGCTAAATTTTATTAAAAATATAATTTTATGCACAAACACTATTAAAAGTTAAGAACTTAAAATATGTGTTTTTTAATTTTAATGCCCCTCTACCATCACAAATTAATTTTATATTATTTAACATGATTTTAAAAATTATAAGGTTATACCATTATGATTATCCAAGGTACTAAATTTTCTTCCCATTTGCTCGATATGACACTAAGGCCAACCAAAAAAAATGTTTTTCAATCTATTTAGTAATATTGATTATTTTTATTTTACAATTCTAGTGTGTGTTTTAAAGGAATAAACTCTATTTCACTCTAAGACTCTAAAGTATTTTTTGAGAAGCATTGTACCTACGCTCTGCAAACATATTAACTAATACTTTTTAAACTATGTCTATTTCTATGCTTTAAAATATTGTTATGATGAATTAATAATTGTGTTGTTAATTTTTTGTTAGGTGATCCTGCAACTAGAGTTTAAGATAAGAAGAAATATTTTTTGGAGATGTATATTATGATATATTCCTTAGGTGACAATATTTTTGTATAGATTTAATTATCTACAACCTAAATAAAAATAGAGCTATGTTTAGGTTTATAAACTGAATCAAATTGTCATATGAGTCATGGATTTATGTACTTTTTTTTATTAAACTACAATTAAAATATTTTTTGTAGATGTAATTTTAAATTTTGAGCATTGAACTATTAAAGAATATATGTATTTACTTTACTATTTCCACATTTTACAATGATTTAAATGGGAAATGTTGAATAAAAAAACTTGTTAGCCCATTCAAACTAGACATATCTTATAATGAAATTATAAAATTTAAATGTTGGTAAGTGAAATTTATTATGGATGAATTTTAAATGAAGTAAAAACAAATATGAACCATAAAAAGTAATTTAATTATAAAAATAATATTATATTGGCTAATTTCTTATCATTATTTTATATATTTATTTCATATATTTTAAATTGATAGTTAACTAACATATAGATTTTAGATAAATCTATGTAAAATAAGTCACAATATATCATTCTCAAGGTGCCCCATTCCATTTATTTCATAAATCTATAATCATTCTACTTGTTTCACAAATCCAGAATCATACAAGTGCATAGAGAATGATATATCTCAACGTATTTCACATAGATTTATCTAAGATATGTTTTAAAGTATTTTGAATTCCAATGGGATTGAGTGAGAGTATTTAAAATAATTTTTTAAATATATATTTTCTAAAAGAGGATTATTTTATGTTGATTTTTTTTATTTTAAATATTTTTTACATGCAATTAAGGTTTGTATGGGATAACACAACAAATGATACATTTATATAACTAGTGTACCTATCTTAGATAAATCTATGTAAAAAATGCTGAGTGATTTAATTCTTGAGGTTCCTATTTTATATTGGATTTGTGACATAAGTGGAATAGGCACATTGAGAATGATATCTCTTGACATCTTTTACATATATTTATCTAAGATAGGTATGTTAGTAGCATCTATATGTATTGCATATTTATTAAACATATAATATGATTTTTTTCATAATTTTTTTAATGTATATTATACATCACATTAAATCATCTTAAAATATAATATAGACAAGATAAAATAAAAGACAAATTAAGTATTTGTAAATTATCCAAAAGAGTAATATACATAAGATATAATGCTTAAACTAAAGAATCATTTAATAATCATCAACATAATGTCAAATAGTGAATCATTTCATATTAATTGAAAACAAATTGTGATACATGATGTTATTTATCCTCTAATAATTTCAATATCTCTTCCTCAACATTCCATTTGGAAAGTTGTTTTCCATTTTTCAGCTTTTCATAGTAGCCATATATAAATGGTGGTAATATTTTTAGTCCTTCCAAGGATGTTACACAGTATATAGACACAAATGTTAACCTAGTTATTTATTTTTGACATATATTAATTGTGAAATTTTAAAGAGTCAGACCTTGTGATTTACATACTATATATGCCCAAGCTAATCATAAGGGTAGTTTATTTTTGCATCCCCTTTATATTGATTTAAGTATAATTGTATGTGGAGTTACATCTTCAAATGATATTATTTATTAATAGTCAAACTCAACCATATAATAAGTTGGTGGTTCTAGTGGGGCACTTTTAGGTTTTCATATTATACTTTGAATATACATAAGAGATACATTTACAAGAGCTACTTTTATCCAAAGATTGGAGGTTAACATGACCCATGCATCCTTAGAAATTATTAACTCTACATCAAGTTCATAATTTTGACTTCTTACTAGTGCATTAATTACCTTGGTTGTAATGTTACATACAATAGGTTGTTTCAATGAATTGAATTTTATTTTGTTATGGTTATGCACGTTATCATTTGTGGAAAACAAATGAATACTATTGTCAAATTCTACATTCGTGTTTATATCTATTTCAACATTAGTTCTTGTCATCAATAACTTTCAATCATTAATTTTCAGATTTGCATCTCTGAAATTTGTGAGAAGTTGATGAAACCTTTATTGGTCCTCATTTTCTCCTTCTTGTCTAAATGTCTTACCCAAAGTAACAATTGTTTTGAATTCTTGTCACAATAATTTTGCACATATGTTACTATCATGTGGTGACCTATCCCTAAAAAGAGGCAAATTTTTGAAATATCTAACCAAATTAATAGATATACCTACAAAATTCATGTGCTCATTCTAAATAAATTATTGATAAAGATAAGAGTCTATGTTTTATATCATTGTTTGTTCAATGAAGATCATTTCATAAATCAATTTATATTTTATGTGGTAGATACCTTCTTAGAAAATTTTAACTTTTGTTCCTTATAATTCAATAAAATCTTTGATTGGGATTATAAGTTGTGAATGGATGGTTGAGGCACCAATATTTAATGTTGTAACTCTAGTTGGTGTAAGTAATAGAATTGGAGAACACTTTGGGAATTTTTCATCTTGAAGAGTTTGACATAGGACACCGATTAGAAATAGTTTTCCTATTCCTATTATTCCTTGAACTATTATGCATAATGGAAAAGTATTTTGACCTTGAGATAATGTGTCATAATTATATCTAATTTTTTTTTTTATCTAGCAATTAATGTTCAATAATTCATATTCAATGTTATATCATCATCTATGATAAACCCATTATCTTTCATGGTAGTTATGAAATTTATTACTTTATTTATGTATTCTTCATCTTGATATTCATTATTCCATGGTGATTGTCTATAAATATCTATTCTTTTTAACATATCTATTTAATAACTTCCATAATTTGTCCACATTGTATCCTAGATACAATTTCCCAATCATGCTCAGTTGTGTTTTTTTGAATTAGGGAAACATCCTCATGTTCAAAATCATTATGATTTTCAAAATATTCTAGAATATTCATTCTCTTGAGATGCCAAGGAATAAAATTTAATGAATTCCAATTTGTTACTATTGCATCATCATCAATTTTAATATCTCTTTGTATATCATGAAATGGATTGTAATGTAATAAATTTGACCAACAAAAATCAACCCATTTATGTGAATCATGTGTAGGCATGGAGGAAAAACTTATGAATAATCTCACAATAACTATGATATTCCTTAGCTCCCATTTATTATTACTTTCTCACATTGGATTATATTTTCAATATTTAGCTACCTCAATAAGTGAAACACTTTCCATGGGAAAAGGTCTATTTTTGTATCCATCAATGAAAGATTTTGTATGTTTGTCATGGTCATCTTCATTTTTTTTAGATACTTGTTTTAACACCTTACTTTAAAAACTAAAATTAATAAATACTTTACTGTTATCTACTAATAGAAGCTGCAACAACATGTGACATGTTTCCTATGCCCCAATGTCTCTTTCAATAATTTTTTTAGTTAGAAGTCTTATATATGCTATTGATACTAATTAATTAGGGTTTTTTAATTTTTACAAGATACATCAGCATTTGATGATAAGTTTAATATCTCTTCCCTACTTTTGTTGCATACTTAGAAATGTAATGGACTACAACATGTTTGGAAAGAATATGTTGCCAATTTATATTTTCTCTCCATAGTTGTATTTTGTAGATATTTTTTGTATTTAATCTATTATCATTTCTTATAGGTTCAAAAAATTTATCTCCTATCATTGAGTCATGATATAATTTCAATCCCTCAAGATTCAATGGTCATAGTGCATTATACCTATAAGTAATAATAACTTGATTTTTAGTTATTGTAGAGATATTAAAAAATATTGTTTTTAATATCTATATAATTATTTAAATTATTGAACATCTTACCTTCAAACCATTCTTCCTCTTTTCTTACATAGACAAACATGCTCTCTACATTTTATGTCACTCTACACAATTGATTATCTCTTCATAGTCATGTTCCATATCCACTTATGTAAATTGTCTTGTATTTTGAAGACATGGATGTTGAGTCAAATTTTGGAATACCTAAACTTCATAACATATAATAATTTATTATTTACATGAATGAAATTAAAAAATATATAAAACGTATATTTGGTGAGGATTGATAGCACACCTATATGTTTTGTTGGTGTGGATCTTCCCAAGGATTTCATGGGTGAATAACATAATGGAAGTATTTCTCAACATTTTTTCTATTTGTAATCATTTATCCAATCAAGTTTTTCCTTATTTAGTGCTCCATCTAACCATATGAATCCATACATATATGGTGAACCTCTATTTTTCCATTCATAGCTAGACCAATAATATTTTACTTTGATTATTTTTTTCAATATCTCCTTATATAAAATTTTATATCACACGTGTATGTAGTGTGTAACTATATGAGAATAATCAATAATGTTTTATCTTCAAAAATTTTGTGTTTATTTTGGATGTGTTGGTTATGTTCTTATCATTAGTGCATGTATATTAGGCCAATACAAATTATCTACACTTAAAGTGAACAAAATGGTAGGAGACCCAAGTTGATGTAGCATGTCAATTAATATAGCACAACATTTTTCCTAATAGGACCTTGCACCCCTATAGGTGGTTTTGAACCACATCAAACACTCAGCTAAATGAGAGCAGGGAATATTTTCCATATGCTCATGCAACTCATTGATGGTTATTATCATAGTTTGAAGTCTCTTTTTCACAAACACTATTGAATAATTTTGTGCACGATGTCTCATTATCATGTTCATCACATAATATCTAAATTTAGGGTGTCAGCCAAAATGGTGATCCCTATATTGAAACAAATGATTCAAAAAATCATGCAAACATAATCATCTCAACCATGGTTATATATAGTCACATCGTACATCTAGAAACAATGTTAAAAATTCCATATCAAGTAATCCTAATGTGACATACTCATCAATAGGAGATGGTCCAGTCCCTAGACACTAAATCAATGTTCTAGGATATAAATTTGGGTTATTTACCCATGCATGGATTAATTCCATATATCTTGGGGAATTTGGTAGTTTTAGGGAATTTATGTGGTGTTATTAATTATATTTCACTCATCCATATCCATAATTGGATCTACAAATACAACTACATTTGCATCTGAATCAAACTACATATAGACAAAGTTCAATTGGTTAAAAATGTTTTTGTCAGAGTCAAATAGAAGTTTGATGAGAGTATTTTCATCAATCTGAACATATGAATGGAACTTTTAATGTTATATTTTTTATTTGAGTGCCTTATAATAACACTTTCTATTGATAGTAAATTTGTAGTTTGTTCTATGTTGATCCCTCCTTTAAACTATAATCATCAATAAATCTTTTGTTCAATGTGTCAAAACATTAGCTATTATTTTACTTCTTATGGAAAAATTATTTTATGTCTTATATATTTATATTGACCTAAATTTTCATGTGTCACTTGTATAATTGGGTTGACATGGTGTATTAAAATTTCTTCAATCTGTGTTAAGTTTTCAATTTATGGAAAATGTAGCCCAATATCCATATTGTTTGATGCTAAAAATTGATGATGGCCTTTCTCTTGCCAACATCTATTGCATATAGGGCATTAGGTATTCAAGAGGAATTCATTCCAATGTAAATTTATTGAATAATATAGCACATATTTAGTAAAGCAAGTTTATTCTTAGTCCTTCCAAGGATTTTACATAGGATATAGCCACAAATGTTAACCATGCTATTTATTTTTAACCTAGATCAATTATGGATTTTGAAAGAGTAAAACCTTGTGATTTGTGTATTTTCAATACCCAAGACAACCATAAGGGTAGTTTATTTGTGAGGCCCTTTTGTATTGGTGTAATTGGAATTATACGTGAAGTTACATCTTCAAATGGTATTCCCTAGTAACTGTTAAACTCAAATGTAACATAATTTAGTGTTTTTAACAGGAAAATGCTAGGTTTATATATTATAATTCTAATATAAAAAATAAATATATTTATTATGCCCACTTTCATCCAAATATTTTAGGGTAGCATGACCCTTTCATCCTTATAAATTAGTAACTCCACATCAAGTTCATCATTTTGACATCCTGTTAGTGTACTGATATTGTTTTCCTTGGTTTCAATGTTACATGAAACATTGTATTTCAGTGACTACACTTTTATCTTATTGAGGTTATGCACATTATCCTTTGTGGAAAATAAATTAATAATGTTGTCAAATTATTCATTGGTGGATCTATCTATCCAACATTAGTTCTTTTCATCAATAACTTCCAATCATCAATTGTTAGATTTTCATCTCTTAGATTTGTGAGAATTTGACAAAAGCTTTGTTGGTCCTCACATTTTCCTTCTTATAAAAATATCTTATCCAAAGTAATAATTATTTTGAATTCTTCCCATGATAGTTTTGCATGTATTTTATTATCATATTGTGTCCTATCATTAACAGGAGGAAATTGTCCTAAATATCCAACCAAAATCTTAGATATACCTCCAAAAATCATGTTTAAAGTCTGTGCTTAATATTAAATTTTGTCTGATGAAGCTTATTTTATCAATTAATATGTATTTTATGTGTTGGATCTCTTCTTTGAAAGTTATAAGTCTTATTCATTCTAATTCAACAAAATTTGTGACTGGGATTTGAAGTTGTGAATGGATGGTTGAGGCACCAATATTGAATGTTGAAACTCTAGTTGGTGCAAGTAATAGAAGTGGAGAATTCTCTGGGAATGTTTTATCTTGAAGAACTTAACGTATGACACCAATTATAAATGATTATTTTATTCCTATTATTCCTTGAATTATCATGTATAATGGCAACGTATTTTTACCTTGATGATAATGTGTCATAAATATATCTAGTTCTTATTTTTTGTTTATCACCTTATGTTTCATAATTCATATTCATTGATATATCATCAACAATGAGAAACCCATTATATTTTATGGTGGTTATGATTTTTTTCATTTTATTTGTGTATTATTTATCTTGATATTTGTTATTCCATGGTGATTTCCATCAATATCTCTTAATCCCAGCATATATATTTCAATACCTTCCATAATTTAGCCCCATTGTCACCTAAATATGATTTCAAACTCATGATCCATTGTGTTTTGTTAAACCGGGGAAACATCTTCATGTTTAAAATCATTATGATTTTTAACATCTTTTGGAATAGTCATTCTCTCAAAATGATAAGGATTATAATTTAATAACTCTTGATTTGATTTTATTTCATCATCAAGTCCAATAACTATTTATTTATAATGAAATGGATTGTAAAGTAATAACTTTGACAAAAAAATTAAACGCATTTATGTGAATCACATGTAGGGATGGATGAAAAACTTGGGAATACTCTCACAATAGTTGTGATACTCCTTGATTTCCATTTATTATCCATTTTTTCTTTGGATTATATTTTCAAGATCTAGTTACCTTAATAAGTGAAACACTTTACATGGAAAAATGTCTATTTATGTATCCATCAATGAAATATTTTGTATGTTCCTCATGGTCATCTTCACCTTTTTAAACTACCTATTTGAACACCTCATGTGAAATGTTCAAATTGAAAATTAATCTACTGCTCTCTACTAACAGAAGATCCAACAACATTTGACATGTTTCTTGTGCCCCAATGTCTCTTTAAATAATTGTTTTAGTTATAATTATTCTATATGCTCTAGTTTCTAATTCATCTTGGTTTTTAATGTTTACAAATTGCATCAACATTTTATGATAAGTTTCATATCTCTTATTTGCTTTTGATACATACTTGGTAATGTAATTGACTATAACATGTTTAGAAATAATAGGTTTCAAGTATAAGTTTTCTCTATATATCTATAGTATGTATCAATTATATATATATATATATATATCATCATCATCATCATCATTTATTGTACGTTTAAACTTTTTATCTCCTATCTCTGAGTCTTGATATAATTTTGATCCCTCAAGATTAAATGGCCATAGTGTATTATACATATAATAAATAATAATTTTATATTTAGTTCTTACACACATGTTATTTTTAATATATATATATATATATATATAATTATAATTATAATTATTTAAATTATTGAACATCTTACCTAAAACCTTCTTCCTAATTTCTTACATAGGCATGCATGCTCTCTACACATTATATGTTTTTTTACATAATTGAGTATCTCTTCATAGTCATGTTCCATATCCACCTATATAAGTTGCCTTGTATTTTAAAGATAGGGATGTTGTTTAAAACATTTTAATGCCTCTAATTCATAATATATAATAATTCATTAGTTACATTTTTAAAAAAAATTAAAAATGTATAAAACAAATATTTGGTGATGATTGATAACATACTTATTGGTGTTCGAGGTTGCACCCAAGCTGAGAAGAGAATTGTTTATGTCCTCTACTCAAACCTAGTCCAACATGAGAATAGACCTGGGCTATGGGTTACCTAATTTTGGGCTAAACCTCTAGAGTTTTTAAGGGGATATCTCCCTTGATTTTATAATTTAGTGCCCTTTCTCTAAGACTTATGCTTATTCCAAGGAAAATGGAAAGAGAAGAAAACTAAAATTAGATACTAATCTATATCGTGATGCACTAAGTTATTCAATGATACACTTTCATCTTGGAATTTTCATGACTACTAGTGAATATAATAGTGACAAGAGTTAATTATATTCTATGACAAGGTTCCAAACATGATTTTTTTATGTGAAGGCTAGGCAAAAACATGTAGCTTAAAGGGTAGAAAAGATAAGGTCTATGCAAGACACTATAAGTTTTATGACACTTCAAGGGAAATATCTTTAAAAAAAACTTGATACAACCTATACAAAACTAAAAAAATGAAATAAATTCACATTAAATACATGCATATGATTAAAGAAAACACACATTATGTAGATCAACTTCAATGAGATACACTTAACATTCACTCAGAATTTGGATTTGTCTTATATTGCTTCAAAGATTTTTACACAGTGATTTTGGAAAATCTTTGTTATACCCAACCAAGGGATACAAATCAATGGTTTAATGCCTACATTTATAGGAAAAAATGAAGTTGGGAGAGAGGAAACTTGGTGTAGAAGGGGTCATCAATGAGCCAAATATGGCCTAGAGTAGTTACGACAACATTTCCTTCCTTTGTGAGCATTGACATTCCATTAATGAGGCTATTTTCACATAGAGGTGGATATAAATCCCTTATCTAACCTCAATTATGATTTTAATCACCTCAAAATAGATCCATACTCCTCCCTTCAACATTTAATAGATGAGTTAGGCGACCATAGTTATGTAGCAACCCATACTTCTCCAAGGTAGGTTGACAAAGTCAAGGAAACTCTCATTTATCCATCACATCCATGAAATGTGAATTTAATTATCCTTAAGGGTAAATTAAATATTATTAAACCTTGCATTGAATAATTAAATTAGTCTTCCAATTCCAAATTGATCTTATTTGATTATCAATTAGGCTAATTAGGCCTAATTGCCTAAGTGTTGAAAGTTGGCAGACATGAAACCTACATAAAAGCTTTTCAACCTATGTGTAAATGTGATATATGCCTCAAATAAAATTTCCAACCATGAAATGGGCTAATAAAATTATTATGAACTTGAAACTCTACTCTTTCAGTCTAACTAGTCTACTTGTGTGGCATCTCCTTGCCATGTTATTTATTTAATTTTTAAAAATATGATCATTACTACTTTAGACACATGTATTCATCTCATGCTACCTATAAAATTGAAAAAAATCACTCTTTATATCTCCATCTACATGGTTTAATGTGTGACATCAATCCTTGACCTGAATAATTAAACACATGTCATTGATCTGCTACCAATTTGTCATGATTATGACACATGTCACAATCACATTCAATCTCAAGATCCTTTGACTTATTAAATTTATTCTCACCATTAGATATACATATACATGATTTCACTCATGTCATATATCTATCTTTACTTATTTACCCTTGTCTTTAATGTGGATCATTGATCAGAATTTATACGTAAAAATACACACGATTGATCTTAATTCATGGGAATTTGACTTATTTATTTATTTATCACCCACATGCTATTGATCCTTGATAGAAAAAAGTGAGGTTTAGAATCTTGGCATCCTTGCATTACTTTGGAAGGATTATGGACTCCAATGGTTATATTTTTTAAATCTAAATGACTAGTTCTTGTGGCTTTAATTTGACATCCCTTAGCACATCCCACACTATTAGATCATATTTGGAGGCTTATATATTGGGAAAAGAGATACACCTAGACACAAAACTTGTATGGGTGATTCATGACACAAAATACATAATATTCATGTGATCTTTTGACTTTGGTGAAATTCCAAACTAAATTTATTAAATACATAATCAAACTAACCTTGATTATTCATAGATGACATGTTATGATAGTCTAGTTTCTCTAGGATTGTGATATTCATCTCTCTTAAAGAAAATAGGAGGAATTATAACTTCACCAAGACATATATGAGTCTCAAAACCACATTTATTACCTCAAAAACCTATAAACTTACCTTGTGCCTTCCAAACCATCAATTTGATCACCTTCATTCATGCACTATAAATGCTGATCAATTATGAAAATTTGACATTCTAGGACATTAGAACAATAATCAATACTACCAAGACTTTTTTCACACTTCTAAACAAAATCAAAGCCCTCTACCTTGATTTAAAATTGTCTAAAGTACTTCCACTTCTATCTCAAAGTTGTGCCTATGAATAAACAACAATCATCTTATGAATAAATACATTCAAAATGGAAACTTGTGAGCTCTTAGTTGTAAGAAAAAGGTGTGTCATGACTTAGATGAAAAGTATCCTCATGATATGAAAAATTACGAGTGGTAAGGGTGATAATTTTGACTTGTGAAGTTGAAATTGTCAACATTTTGGTGACTTTCATGGTTGACCAACCTGCTAGTCAAGGGGGCCTAGAAAGTTGATCAAAAATTGCTCATGATAACTAGAAAAATGAAGTATGATTAAAATATGGATATTACAAACACTTTGAAGTATTGAGATACATACAAAAGCAATAAGAAAGAGATAAGAACAAATCAAATAAATACGTAATTGGTATAAACAAATGAAAAACACAACAATGTGTAAGAGCACTTAGAGGTAAAGATAAACCTATTTAACTATGTACAAAGATCATGAAATAGGACTAGTAGCATAATTTGAGATACCTCCTATTGATAGGTATAGGAATTCTCTCTCCATTCAACTTAAAAATATAAAAGGAATTATTCTCCTTGTGACATGTGATGATATAAGTCCCACTCTAAAGACTATCAAATTTATAGTGTTTTCCTATATTTTCATAGTCCTCATTTCATTTGAGGACTATATCACCTTATTAGAATGTTTTAGAGGAGGCTATCTTATCAAATGACCTATTCACTTATTTTTTATTATACCACATGATGTGCATAGTGATATCTATTATCTCCTCCAGTTGTCTTAGTTCATTTAATCTTGTTTGCATAGCATCATCCTCTAAGAGCTCAAGTTGGTGGGCAAGCTCTAATACAGGAAGTTTAAGAAGGTAGGAAGTTTGGATTGTTTCCCATAGACAAGGAGGCATGGGAAATGTCTAGTAACCTTCTTAGGTGTCAATATATCTACCCATAGGGAAATCCTCAATCTGGTATGACACTCCCTATAACTATATTCCATAGTCCTCTTGATATTCTCAACAAGTTCTTGTTTGTGGAATTTTCTAGTCCATTTCCCTATGGGTAATAGTTAGAGGATGATTTGAGATAAAGTCCATATGAAATATCCCACTCACATACCTTGTTAATAATGAAGGTGATGAATTATTAGAAATTATTGTAGAGGGAACACCAAATCTGGTTACAAGACTATCATAAAAGTATACAATCAAACCTTCATTAGCTTCTTTGAGGGTAGTTTCTCCAACCTACCTTGTGAAGTAGTCTCATGTAGGGGCATCAAGGCAAGAAAACATAATTTTTGTGTTTTAGTCTATAGGAGGTTAATTTTGGTCAAAATTATATGTAAAGGTGTTTGAGGGACCTTATTAGGTCCATTTTTGGTCTTATAATCCATTGGGATATCTTAGGATGTGTTATAGGACTTATAGGAGTTTTCCCTCTAAAAATAAGAATTTAAAAATTCAAATATTGTAATAAAGCCTAAAAGGGTCATTTTGTATGTTGAAGTGTTTGGTTGAGAAAAGTTGGTTTAGTAGGTTCATTTAAGTCACAAGGAAGAGGTTTTGATGTATTTCATGTATAGGACCTAAATCAAGTCATATGAACAAATGTAAGTCACTCTTGTACATTGAGGGTTAGTTATGAAAAAGTAAGTTATTGTAACTACTTGGAATCCTATATTGAAAATGAAAATGAAGAGTCATTTTTAAGAGATATCACATAGATAATAGGAGATATAGGTTGGAGAAGCTCCAAGAAGGGGGTATAGGAAACAATGTCACAAAATTTGATGAACCTCTCATGAAGTTGATGTAGCTTTAGTAGACTATTTTGTAATCAAGAAAGATCAAGATTGAATAATAAAGAAATGATTTATGTTCCTTGAAATGGTTATGGTTTGTTTTTGAATTATATGTTTCCTTTGATAGGCCCTTGGGGTCATGAACAATTTAATACTTGTATTGAATTGTAGGTTTGAATGAGACCTATAGGTTAGAGTTGATAAGGAGTTTTGGGGTGAATGATTCAAAGTACCTAAGAGGATTTATTAATTTTTAAGAATTTTTGAAGAGTAGTAGGCTATATGTATATTAGGAGGATTGATCTCATTTTCCTAAACATTGACATCTCAGGTAAGGACATTATTGTTCAAAGAAACTTACTCCTACTCATGACAGTAAGGTATAAATTTGTATGAGTAGTGTTGGTTGAAACATAAGTCATGACCTATTGGTAGGGATAATTGAAAATAAGAATATTGTATTTTTTTGCTTACATTACTAAATATGAAATTTATATACCCTCCACAAGAAATTACAAGCACAACCCTGTGTACAAGTCACCAAACCTATGTTAGTAGATTATAAAAGATCATTCATTTAGATAAGAGAGACCATGGGATGAATGAATTATTTTTTCAATAATTATAAGTTAAATATATGGTAAGAGAGTGAATACATCACCTTGAAAATTCAATAAAATTTTAGACAATAACATGCTTTGTATACCTTGTGTAGGAGAGATAGTTTAGACCCCTATTTTGTATGTTTAGTGTCAAGAAACACAAGACGATTGCAAGGTGGATTGGTTATAGTTATATATTAAAGGAATTATTATGTGTAATATGGTATACATCAATATTAACCCTTGATACAATCTCAAGATTTGTTAATTGAACACAAACCCCTACAAATTTAGACATAGTCCAGATAGTTATGTCCCTATTTTCATAATCTACAGTTAAGGGATGTAAAAATGGTCACTGGGAAGAGCAATTACATTAAAATAGTTAATGAATAGATTGAATATATGTTATAGGATCTTAAGGATGCTCATGATAGGTTATAGAAGGCATTGGAAGTAGTAAAGATGGGACAGATGATGCATAGTTAACAAAAAGAGGACTCAATCAATTGTATTTTATGATTTCTAAGCCTTTAGGGAATGAGACAAGTTCTAAGACCTATTGGAAGGGTTTCATGAGATTAAAATAGTCCCAATGAAGGTAGTCTAGTCTTTTAAAACCTTGTATAACTCGAGATAAATAATTTATAAGGATCTTAACCCTATGTAGATTGTGAAAACCTTAGAATTAAGGTTTTGCCTATAAAAAGAGATTTCACCATTATAAAATTACTAATTTTTTTTATTTTTTTCACTAATAATTATTTATTATATTGAGTGGTTTTGGAGTAAAAGAGTACAAAAATTTATAGATTTTTATAAATAAGTTGAAACAAGGCTAAATTAGGGCCATTTGATGAGGTCTAGTATTAGAAAAGGGGATATACAGGCAGAGTTAGTCCAATTTTTTTTTAAATAATGGTTATATGCATAAGTGGAACCTATATATGGTTTCACATCCTTAAATAGTTCATGGATTGACAAACTAAAGGAAAAACCTAAAAATAGGTCTATAATCATAGGTAGAGCATTATGATCTTATGGAACAAAGGGAGTGGAATAGTATGATCAAACTTTGATAGGGATTAACCCATGTTTGATAAGATCACTAAAAACTATCTAGAATTAAATGTTTATTCCTTTAATCCTAAATCAATATTTGATCCTTAGAAGCTAAAAGGTGGTAACCTAGTGAAAGGTTTAAGATCAAGTTTGTTAAGAGAATGAATGTTATGAAATATGGAATGAATTTATGGGTCATATAACAAGTATTATAATATCAAGAAATCCTAAATAATCCCAATAATCATCAATTAAGGAATAATACCATCAAGAATAGTGTAAAGAGGGGAGAACTAATACAATGCAAAGATAATCAATAATAAGCCAAAATTCGTGATTGTGATTAGTCAAGGATTATAATTTAGATAATTATGGTTTTATAAACTTCTTCCCATGACTTTTCATCACTTGGTATTAGATAAATTCAAGGTAATCTTGTGTAAAATTATGTTTTGATTTCTTTACAACTTGTTGATTTGAGTTAAATGCATAATGCCATAAGGTATGCATGAGAAATAACCTTTCAGGGTATTGATGGAGAAGATGAGGTTTTAGGTCTGATCTAATAAGATCAAAATATAAGAGGATAATATTGATATATAGAAGAGATACATCCCCAAAGTCCTTTGAGAAGGACAAGAATCTAGTTAAGAAGACTAGAAAAGATAGATTGAGTAGAAAAGAGAGCATTGAAGCGCCAAGAAAGAAGAGGGAAGAAAGAAGAATCTAAAAGAGAGTCAAGGAGGTTAAGAATAAACTATAGATAGAGGAATCAAGAAGAGGAAAGTCACAAAATAGGTCTAAGAGTCAATGTTGATAGACTTGCTAAGAGAAAGGTATAAATAGGCCTAGAAAACAAAGAGCAATGGAGGAGATGGATATAGAAAAAGAACTAGCATACATAAGAAGATAATTGGGGAAAGGCATATAGTGGATAGAGCTCACTATGAAACTCATAATAGAAAAATAAAACTAATAGATAGACTGAAATGTGAAAAGAAGAGTAAAGTGGCCATTAGATTCACTTGTGAGAAAAAGAAGGCACAAGAAAGGTGTCTTAAGAGATGAGAAGAAGAAAAAGAAGGCAACCCAAAGAGGAATAATAAATAATATGTTTCCAAGTGAGAAAAAAGAAATAAATATTTAAAATAGGGTTATATTTTAGGATAACAAGAAAAATATAGAAGTTCCAAGAGCACATGGAGGTGAAAACAAGAAGAGATGGAAGATGTCTATGCCAAAGACATTCAAGGAGACTATGTGGTATCTCTTTTTGTATGCTAAATTTTATTTCAAGTTTATGTATATAGGTATGAAGAAGAAATTATAAAAGGAAAACCATGAGGCCTCAAATTTGATGATTAATGGGTCAAAAATGGCACCCATCAAGTGGCAAGAGAATGATAAAGAAAAATAACCTCTTGAAGAAGATAAGATGATGAATATTAAGAGCATTCCACATGATGAAGATGAAGAGAAAGAGGAATATTATGATTTATTACCATGTACAGTAGTTAAAACAAAGGATATGGTACACCAAGAAGATAAAAATGTCACCCAAGAAGACTTGAAGGCCATACATGAAGACATAGAATAAGAAAAAAGCTTGCAACAGTTTCCATTGGAGGTAAAAGAATGCCTAAATATTTAATTTTATTTCATATGTGAAGAAAGAAAATATAATAAATAGGTTGATGAAAATAATGATAGGTTTCCACCCTCAAAATGAGAACAAGGGCATGGATATGTATGCCCTTAGTGGCTAAAACAAATATGTGATGAGAAGAAAGAAGATAACCTCAAACAATAGGTCAAACAAGGCAAAGACATAAGTGGAAAACAAACACAAGTATGGAACAAAGAAAAAATGAAAAGGTGTATCAAGTTGGCATGGTAGAGAAGAAAGGATTGAAGCATGAGAGTGATGCAAAGATAAATAAGTGGTAGACAAAGAAGGTACAGGGTAGAAAGTGGGTAGAAAAGAACATGGAAAGAGCACAAGTGGATCATTTGACAAGTGAATCCCAAGAAAGCATGAATAATGAAGAAGATAGAAAGCCTAAAAAGTAAACAAAAGTGATGGTTCATGTAAATCAAGCTAAGGAAATGAAGGTACATCCATGTAATCAAGAGGATGCATGCATGTATTTTCAATATTTGTTTTCAAATATTGTATATGATGATGCATATGAATTTGATTCCAATAGTGAATATATTTTGTACAAAGAAACAATTTACTTGATTAATGAGTGTGTATCAAGGCAAGTTGAAGAATAATAACCTTAAAGAGTTCTTGAAATAATGGTATGCAACCAAAGGAATTTGATATGAATCTCACAAATGAAGGATTTTAAGGATAAGACAAAGAACAAGTTTTCCAAACAAGTGAAGAACAATGTGAGCCAAAGTTTGATGAGGATTTGGAAGAGGTACATGTATAAAAGTTGCAAGAAGAATTGGAGATGATAGAAGACATGTTCAGTCCATCCACGAGGCTAAAATAAGATGAATTAAAGCAATAATAAGTCAAGGAAAATATATACAAGGAGCATCATAGAGAAGCACCAAGATTTGTGGACACAAAAATGCAAGTAAGTAAGCAAATGAAGCATGAAGAAGAAAACAACATGAGATATTTATTTGGGAAATAACACAATAAGTTTACATTGGGTAAACATGGATATGGAAATCCAAAAAGAGTCCAAATAATACTGTACTATGATGAGAATGAGAAGAACAAGAAATTGCACTTGCATAGTGAGAAAGGTGAGAGGGAAAGACATTCAAATGTTAAAACGTTTGAAGAAGTGGTAGAAAAATAAAGTGTATATGAGAAAATATATATTGACATGCATAAGAACCCAATAAAGCTTAAGGAATACTGTAATAGGAATAACAAGAAGAAAATACCAATAAACAAGCAAGAAACAAGTGAACATAATGAGGAAACAAGCTATGAAAGAAGCATAAGCAAGAAGAATAGGCACCATTTGATTGTAGCTGAGTATGAATATGTTCAAGATGATTTATAATAAGAATAATATATAGAAAAAAAAGAGATACAATAGTTGCAATACCTCATAGAGGTGGAAGATGCATGAAGACAAATACTAGACAAAGCCACAAGGAAGAAAAGAAAGAGTTTGGAAAGCGAGAAGGAGAAAGGAATGAAGAATAACATGCAAGTGAATGTGAAGGACACTCAAAGAACCAATTGGAAGGTGAGAAATAAAACTAGTGTCACAAGTTTTCTCCGTATTGGGGAGTATAATGCATGAACATTAGGGTAAGAAAACATCAATTTTGTGTTTTAGTCTATAGGAGGTCAATTTTGGTCAAAATTTTATGTAAGGTGTTTAAGGGACATTTTTAGGTCTATTTGTGGCCTTATAATCCATTGAGGTCCCTTAGGATGTGTTATAGGACTTCTAGGATTTTTCCCTCCAAAAATAAGAATTTGAAAATTCAAATATTGTAATAAAGCCTAAGAGGATCATTTTGTATGTTGAAGTTTTTGGTTGATCAAAGTTGGTTTAGGAGGTTCATTTAAGTCATAAGGAAGAGGTTTTGATGTATTTCATGTACAGGGCAGAAATCAAGTCATATGAACAAATGTAAGTCACCATTATATGTTGAGGGATAGTTATGAAAAATTAAGTTATTATAACTACTTATAATCCTACATTTAAAATGAAAAGGAAGAGTCATTTGTAAGAGAGATGTAATAGAGAATAAGAGAGATAGGTTGGATAAGCTCTAAGAAGGGGGAATAGGAGGTAATGTCACAAAATTTGATGAACCTCTCATAAAGTTGATGGAGCTTAAGTAGACTATTTTTTAATCATGAAAGATAAATATTAAATAATAAAGAAATGATATATGTTCCTTGAAATGGTTGTGGTTTGCTTTTAAATTATATTTTTCCTTTGATAGGACCTTGGGGTCATGAACAATTTAATACTTGTATTGAATTATAGGTTTGAGTGAGAACTGAAGGTTATAGTTGATAAGGAGTTTTGGGGTGACTGATTCAAATTACCCAAGAGGAGTTAGCATTTGTTATGAATTTTTGAATATTCCTAGACTATATGTATATTAGAAGGATTTATCTCATATTTATATTGACATCTTAGGTAAGGACAATGTTGTTCAAATAACCTTACACCTACTCATGACAATAAGGTATAAAGATGTATGACTAGTGTTGGTTGAAACATAAGTGATGACCTATGAGTATGGATAATTTATAATAATACTATTATATTTGGTTGCTTACATGAATAAATATAAAATTTGTTGTACAAACCCTCCACAAGAAATTACAAGCACAACCCTATGTGCATAGTCACCAAACCCTATTTTAGAAGATTATGAAAGATCATTCATTTGGATAAGAGAGACTGTGGGATTAATGAATTATTGTTGAAATAAGTATAAGGGAAAGATATGGTGAGAGATTAAAGATATCACCTTTAAAAGTCAATCAACTTTTAGACAATAAAACATTTATATACCCTATGTAGGAGAGATAGTTTAGACCCTTGTTTTGTATGCTTAGTATCAAGAAACACAAGAAGATTGCAAGGTGGATCGGTTATAGTTTTATATTCAATAAATTGGTATGTGGAATATGGTAGACATCAATCCTAATCCTTGATAAAATCTTAAGATTTATTAATTAAACATAGACCCCTATAAATTTGGACACAGTCTAGATAGTTATGTCCCTATTTTCATAGTCTATAGTCTATAGTCAAGGGAAGTGGAAATAATCATTGGGAAGAGGAATTAAATTGAAATAGTTAAGGAATATATTGAATGTATATTATAGGATCTCAAGTATAGTTAGGATAGGTTATAAAAGTCATTAAAAGTAGTAAAGATGGGTCAAATGGTACACGGTTAACAAAATGACTTAGTCAACTATATTTTGTGATTTCTAAGCCTTTAGGGAATGAGACAAGTTATGAAACCTGTTAGAAGGGTTTCATGAGATTAAAATAATCCCAATTAAGGTATTCTAGTCCTTTGAAACAATGTATAACTTGAGATAAATAATTTATAATGCTCTCAACCTTGTGCAGGTTGTGGAAACCCTATAATTAGGGTTTTGCATATAAAAAGAGATTTCACCATTAAAAATTTATTAAAATTTGTATTTTTATTAAATTGAGCATGATTGAGGATATTGAAGTGTTTTTGGAGTGAAAGATTATGAAAATGTATGAATTTATATAGCTGAGTTGAAATAGGGCTAAATTAGGCCAAAAGGATGAGGTCTGGTATTAGAAAAGGGGATCTACAGGTAGAGTTAGTATAAAAAAACTTGTAATAAGGGGTATATGGATAGGGTAAGATATATTTGGTCTCACATCCTCAAATATTTCATGGATTTGACAAACCAAAGGAAAAACCTAAAAATAGGGCTATAAGCATAGGTAGAACATTGTGATCTTGTGAAACAAAGGGAGTGGAAAAATGTGATTGAGCCTTGATAGGGACTAAGCCAAGTTTTATAAGATCACTAAAGACTATCTAGAATCAAATATTTAATACTTTAAGCCTAAACAAATATTTTATCCTTGGAAACTAAAAGGTGGTGGCCTAGTGAACAACTATTGAAGGTTTAAGATCAAGTTTGTTAAGAGAATAAATGTTATGAAATGTGGAATGAAGGTATGAGTCATATAAAAAGTATTATAATATCACTAATCTTAAATAATCCCAAGGATCAAAAACTAAGGAAAAATACCATCAAGTATAGTGAAAAGAGGGGGAGAACTAATATGATGCAAAGATTATCAATAACAAGTTAGAATTAGTGATTGTGATCAGTCAAGGATTGTAATTTAAATAATTATGGTTTTAGAAAATTATCCCCATGCCTATGCATCATTTTATGTAGCTGTAATGATCTATTTATGTCCTTCACTTACATGGGGGTGTATCATCCCTATGAAATCTAAACCCCATTTAATGAAGGGTTGCTCTACTTGTATGCACTATAAGGGAAGGGTAGCTAGTTTCTATTTACCAACAAACATAAGAAATTTTAGAAATTTTATTTACCAAGAGTGTGTATCCTTAAACAATGTGGGCCAAAATTACCCATCCTCAGTGATCTTAGAGGCTATGGTCTTATCAAGAAAGTGCCCACTAGCTAGACCATGATGGAATTATTCAAGTAACTTGTCTATTTGGCATGATTCCACACACCTCAAAAGCATGCCTCTTATGTACCTCTTGAAAATATATTCATTCATCATAAAAAAAGGTATGATTTTAAATCTGAAATTCCTTATATTTTCTCTATATAGCCCCATGGGACATTGCCCTGACTTAAAAAATATGATTATATCATGTGTCCAACTAGAAGGTATGTTGTTTACAGTTGCTTGACTATCATGGGATGAAAACACTTGGTCTCTATCCTCCGTTGCTTCTGATTTAAGGTAATAACATAAACCTCTACCCCTTAAAATCTTTTTAACTCTAACCTAAAGGTCATACTCCATAAAATTTTTCACCTACCTAACCTTTTTCTCATTGACGTCTTTGTTGAGTATAATCTCCTTAATGCTTGGGTGTCCTACCATTAGTATGATATTACTATTAGAGATCATGTGGCTAAATTTATTCAAAATTATCACTATTTTAATCACATGTTTCTACATAAATTTATATCTCTCCTCATACCCTTCTAAGGCATGACTGAAAAAGGTAATACACTATTTTAAACCTTGCTCATTTTGTTGCATCATCATGGCAGAGATTACATCCAATGTAGAGAAGGTATACAAGTATAATTATTTTTTAAAATATGGGTTAATGAGTGTATGTTAATTAGATATGGCCTCATTTATGGCCTAAAATCTCCTCTTACTTTATTTTCTCTGTGTAAAATCCTTGTGCTTATTTAATATGTGAATGAGAGGCTTGAATAGCTCTACAAATCCTAGGATAAACCTTATTATAAAATTAATCTTCCCTAAGAAACTCTGTAGACCATTGTTATGCTTGGGAAATAGTAAACATATGATGGACTCAACCCTTTTTGGGTCTATGGAAAGACTATCCTTGGACACTACATGGCCCAATAACCTACCCACATGAACACCAAATATGCACTATTTAAAATTCAATGAAATACCAAATTCCTTGCATATTTCAAAGACTAACTTTAAGTGAGAAATGTGATCAGTTGGTTCCTATGAGAAAATAGTGATGTTAGATAGGTAGATTAATACCATTTCATTGATTAAAACTTCAAAGGAAACATCCATTTCCATTTGGAAAGTTATCCCAGCATTGGATAATCCAAAGGGCATTTTCATGTATGCATAAGTGCCCCACTTTGTGGTGAAGGTAGTATTATTCTCATCCTAATCCTTGACCATCATATTATTATGATCAAATTATCCATCAATTAATGAGAACATTTGAGAGCCTACCATTTTTTAAAGAATATGATCCATTGAGGGCAGTGGGTAATGGTTTTTTAGGGACAACTTATTGAGGTTCCTAAAGTCAACACATAAACATATTTATCCATTATTCTTCCTCGCTGGCATAAGGTTTTCCACCCATGAGTAATTCTTAATTGGGAATATTATCCTTGATTTAATTAGTTTAAATAGTTCCCTTCTCATCAGCTCTTCCACTTTTGGATTGACAGGGCTTTGTTTCTACGTAACTGGTTTTGCTTTGTTCTCTAGTTCAATTATATGTTGTGAAAGTATGGGGTTAAATCCCTTAAAATATTTGTATTCCCATGAAAATACATCATATTATTATTATCATAAAGGAACAAAGGTATCTCTCTCTCTTTTGTTGTGTTGATATTTCCTAACTTCAATAACATGTTTTTGAAGATCTCTTCCCTTTTATAATGTTGCTCCTTGGCTGAGATGCATGCTTTATCTCTTCTCACTTGGTAATCTTCATTAAATATTATTTATAAAGTTAAAGACCATTATGAAAAAATTTAGACCTCAATTTCACTATCTAATCATCATATTGGTGTTGGTACTTGTTTTGATTCTTGTGGTAGAATTCTACCTCTTGCATCATAACACACACAATTTTATCCCCACTATCAAATACCTACCAACTCACCTCATTGTCAAGTACATCTAGCCTACATATTACCTTTATCTTGGCTTGAGTTTGGCTAATTTTGACCCCTTATACAATCTCATACATGAGCTCTAATGACTACAAGCCTATCTACATGTTGGTTTGCCTCTCAAAGTAAGGACTATATATTGAATGCCAAGAAGTCCTCCATGAGATCCCATACACAATGCTTGTAAGATTTCAAATTATGGTTATTAAATACATTTATGACTCTCAATTTTTTCAAAATTTTTTTATTTTCACCCTTGAATTGAATGAGTTTTACACCTCTCCTATTGTAAACCATGTAGAAGGGCTTCATATTTAGCTGTGTTTAAAGTATAATTAAATTGAAATCTTGAAACTTAATATCACTTTTGATTTGAGGGTGAAATCAACATGAATCCATATCAATACCATTATTTGACCTTGATCCATCAAAGAATAAATTCCATGACCATCTTCCTCTTGAGTGGTGTTAGTTAGGCAAGGTATAACAACACCCTCCTCACACATATAATATACCTCAAAATCTACCTCTTTAATGTTGCTATGGGGATCAAATCCATTATTTCTATCTACCCATTCATCCAAGAAAAGGTTTTAAATTCCTTCAATATGGTCATGAGGCTCTTTTTCACTAGAATTATCATCCTCATCAAGTATGGTGCAGTTGACATTTGTAAGGTTAGGAATATAGGGGCTTTAGATAGAACTTAGAGATAGGTTCTAACCTAAAAGTGACCCTAGTCCCATATCTAGTCCTAAAGACCATGTATGATCAGTCAAAGGATAAATAACCCCTAATATTTATAGTAAATTCCCTAGATAGGCATATGTTAAAGTATAGGGTTAGGTCTACAACCATTACATGTTGAGTGATGACACAATTTAGGCAAGATACCAATATAATTTTAAGGCATTTCAAGACACCTACTATTTTAGTGGGAGTACCATCCAACTGAAGAACACCCTCCTCATTAGGTACATATTTAATCTCAAGTTTGTTTGTTTGTTATAGCTTTAGGCATGATTGATGTTTATGTTCCTAAATCTATCGTATAATTATACACAAGATAGTCCCCTATGATGATTGAAAAATATAATGGAGGGGCTTGAAAACCTTAGGGGGATAAACACCATTATGAACTTGATCTTGACTAGTAAATTGACTAGGAACTTGTATTTTACCATGTGATTACTATTGGCAAGAACATTGTTCACCTTATCAACTACCTTGTTCACATGGGATAATTTGGAGAGATCTTGTTGAAGGATATATTTGTACCTCAAAATAGGTAGTGACATTATAAATTTTCATATAATCTACAATATTTAAATTAATACTAGTGTCTTTGAATTTCATCTTAAAAGTAGAAATGTCACTTGTCACTTGAGTGACATTAGGAATAAAAGGAGACCTCTACTATTGACCATGATGTTGAGGTATTTATTGAGTCTCAAAGGCCTTAGAGGTTGTGTTTGAAGTGATAATTTGATGAATCAATTGTGTAGGTGTTTGATAAACATTAGGTTACCCTGAATTGTCTTCCACCATTCTCCTCTTAGCCCTTGTATGGGCTACAACTAACTCATCTATCTTTTGTATAGTCTACCCCATGTTGGTTGCTACATGTTTAAAAACATGTCCTCCTTATTGAAAATTCATGCAAGTAGTATTAGTTGGTGACTTACGCATGCTTCCTTGATGTTGAATTGGAGCCTCTGATGGTTTCAAGGCAAACATATCACTTTGATTGATTGTAGGACTTCATGGTAGAGGTGGCATTGTGTCATGACCTTGATATGGAGGAACATGCTACCAACTAAGAACTTGATATATCTCTCTAATTTCAACCATCAAAATATCATTATAATTCCCTCCTAATTGCCATTGACCCTCTTGTATAAGGTTATTTTTATTAGGGACCAAGGATCTTAAGCTACTTGTAGTTGTTGGTTGTAAATGCTATAAGGTCTAGATTGAGTAATTTGGCCTTGGGATTATTGATTTTATGGATAAGGGGGCATATTATAGGATTGATAAGGGTATTGAGATTGGAAAGGACCTTAGTATGGCCTATATGAAGTCTGTTGTTACCTCTCTAGATCCACTAGCTTGTTGTTTTGTGCCTTCAACAATCCCTCAATCTTTTCAAGTCTATCCACTTGACTATCATTAGGTCATGATTAATTATTTGGAGTGGGTAAGGTATTAATGGGAGGTGGAGTTGGATGGAGCTTAGGAAAGAGGGGAATAAAAGGTCTTAGCATGAGTTTCCCTGCTTGTATCAAATAGTTTTCTACCCTTATGGATATATCATATGCTTCAAGTAGAGTTGTCGTACCCATAGATTGGATTATGACTACAATATCTGAATTCAATGCTCTCAAGTAGTAAATAAAAGCATAATTAGGTGTGGGATTAATGATGACAAGATTTTATCCCAAGTTTTTGGGAATCTATAGTTAAAATCAACCATATATTCTTGGGGTGCCCTCTTGATTTAAGTGAGTTTCTCAACTAATGACACATGGTCACTCCTATCCTTAAAATTATTGCATAAACACTGACCAAACTCATCCTAGGTATTGATTGAGGTAGGAGCTATATCCCTATACCATTATAGGGATTCAACTTTTAAGGATGTGGATAGTAGTCTCATGGCTATATTCTCCAAGGTGATGTTATGTACTGAGCAAAGGTTTGAAATATAAAATATGTGATCTATAGGAGTGGTGGAATTTTATAAAATAAATTATGGTATACTCTTAAAAGAGGCAATAGGAATATCATCATGTTACTAAAGGTTAAGAGGGCTACCATCATTGAAGGGTATAAAAGCTTGCAACTTAGGACTTACAATTTTTATTAGTAGAATTTTGGTGGACTGAGTATGGGTAGAGTTTGGAAAAGTGGGAGAGTTAAGGGGTGATAATTTTGGGTTTGAAAAATGTACCCTCTTCCTCCTTGAAATATCTAATGGAAATTTAATGAATTGAACTTGCTTATGTTTGGAGGTAGACCTAGTGGATATTTGGTGCATTAACTTGCTCTCTAATATACTGATGATTGTTCCAAGAATTCCAAGTGCCTTGATTACAGTCCAACCAGGCATGCCAAAAATTATTAGTGCTCTAGGTTACACCCAAACTGAGAAGAGAATTGTTCAAGTACTTTACTCAAACCCAGTCTAACATGGAAATGACCCTAGGCTATGGGTTACCTAATGTTGGGCCAAACCTCTATATTTTTTAAGGTGAGAGATCCCATAATTTGATAATTTAGTTCCATTTCTCTAATACTTATGCATATTCTAAGGAAAAGGGAAAGAGAAGAAAACTAAAATTAGAACCTAATCTATATGGTGATGCACCTTGTTGCTCAATGATCCACTTTCAGCTTGGCATTTTCATGACTACTAGTGAATCTAATAGAGACAATATTTGATTAGATTCTATGAAAAGGTTCCAAACATGAGTGTTTTGTATGAAGACTAGGAATAAACCTAAATCTTGAAGGGAAAAAATATAATGGTTATATAAGACATTATAAGCTTGTTGACACTTCAAGGAAAATCTCCTTAAACAACACTTCATACAACCTATAAGTAAATAAAAAAATGAAATCAAGGCACATGAAATAAATTCATATTATGAAATAAAAACACATTATGTAGATCAACTTTAATGAGATACACTTAACATTCACTCAGTATCTGGACTTATATTACTTCAAAGAGTTTTACATAGTGACCTTGGTAGAGCTTTGCTGTACCTAGTAGAGGGATGAAAATCAAAGGATCAATTACTAAATTTATAAGAAGAAAGAAAGGTAGGAGAGAGGAAAATTGGCATAGAAGGGGTCATTAATGAGTCAAATATGGCTTGGATTAGTTACAACAACATTTCCTTCCTTCGCAAGCATTGAAATTCCCTCAATAAGGCCATTTTGGCATAGAAGTGGATGTAACTCCATTATCTAACCTTAATTGTTCTTTGAGACACCTAAAAATAGATCTAGACTCCTCCCTTTAGTAGTTACTAGATGAATTAGTCCACCATAGTTATCTAGTAGACCATACTTCTCTAAGGCAAGTTGACAAAGTTAAGGAAACTATCTCATTTCTCCATCATAGCCATGAATTGTTCATTTAAATATCCTCAAGGGTTAGTTAGCTAGTGTGAGACCTTGAATTAACTCATTAAATCAGTCTTCTAACACCAAATTGATCCTCTTTTATGATCAATTAGGCCAATTAGGTGTATTAGGCCTAATTGCCTAAGTGTTGAAACTTGGAAACCATGAGACCTACAAAAAAGTTTTTTAACCTATGAATTAATGTGATCCATGCTAAAAAAACATTTAAAACCATGATATGGGATAATAAAATCATTATGAACTTGAAACTCCACTCTTTTAGTCTGGTTGGTCTGCCTATGTGGCATCTCCTTACCATGTTTATTTAATTCAAAAAAATATGACCATTGTCACTTCAGACACATATATTCATCTCATTCCCCTTGGAAACTCTATCAAATTCACTCCATCAATCTCCATTTTCATGGTTTAATGTGCACCATCGATCCTTGATCTGGATGATCAATTATGTGACATTGATATGCTACAAATTTATTATGATTATGACACATGTCACCATCATGTTCAATCTCAGGATATTTTGACCCATTAAATTTGTGCTCACCATTAGATCTCCATTTACATGATTGAATGCATTCCATGTATTTATCTTGACTTATTGACCATATTATTCAATGTAGATCATCAATCAAAATTTATACATAAAAATATGCACCATCAATCTTGATCTAGGGGACTTTGACTTATTGATTTATTGATCACTTATGTGACCTTGATCCTTGATCTGATCAAGTGAGGTTTTGGAAGGATTATGGACTCCAATAGTTATATTTTTTGAATCCAAATGACTAGTTCTTGTGGCTTTAATTTGACATCCCCTGCCTGGCACATCCCACACTGTTAGATCATCCTTGGAGGTTTATATCTTGGGATAAGAGACACCCCAAGACACCAAAATTATAGGAAGGATTCATGACAAAAAATACATCATATTCATGTGATCCTTTGAATTTGGTTGACGTTACAAGTACATTTATTAAATACATAATCAAATTGACCTTGATTATTCATGCATGATGATGACAGTCTAGTTTCTCTAGGCTTGTGTTATTCATCTTTATTTTTCAATAAAGAAATTAGGAGGCATTGGAACTTAACCAATACATCTATGAGCCTCAAAACTACCTTTGTTACCTCAAAAACCTACAAATTTACCTTGTGCCTTCCAACCATCAATCTTATCACCTTCATTCATGCACTATGAACGATGACCAGGCTTGACATCAATGGAAAGTTGACATTATAGGACATTAGCACAAAAATAACTACTACCAAGACCTTTTTCACACTTATAAAGCAAATGGAATCCCTCTATCTTGATTTAAACTTCTCCAAGGTACTTCCACTTCTATTATAAAGCTCTGCCTATGAATAAACAACAATCATCTTATTAAGAGATACACTCAAAATGAAAACTTGTGAACTCTCAGTTATAAGAACAAGGTTGTCATGACTTAAATGAAAATGAACCTTATGATATGAAATTTTTTGAATGGTAGGGGTGATAATTTTGACCTATGAGGTTTAAATTGTCAAAAATACCTATATGTTTTATTGGTTTAGATATTCCTAGTGATTCCATGTGTGAACTATAGAATGGGAGTATTTATCATCATTTTTCAATTCATAATCATTTATCCAATAAATATTGTCCATATTGTATGACCTATCTAGCCATATGGATCCATGCACATGTGGTGAACCTCTATGTTGCCATTCATATCTAGATCACTTTTCTTTTACTTTCATTCCTATTTGCAATTTTTCCTTAGAAATTTTTTTATGTCACAAGTGCATTTAGTGTTCCACTATAGAGGATAATCAATAATTTGTTGTCTTCACCAATTTTGGAATTATTGTGAATTTGTTGGTTATTTTATTAGCATTAGTACATGTAGATTAGGCCAATACATATTAACTACATTTAAATTAAACAAAATGGTAGGTGATCAAAGTTGATGTAGCATATCGATTAACTCACCACAACACTAATTATATATTATTTGCAGATTTTGAAAGAGTTAGGCCTTGTGATTTATGTATTTTTAATGACCGAGCCAACCATAAGGTTAGTTAGGTTGTGCAATCCCTTTGTATTGGTGTAATTGGAATTGTATGTGGAGTTACATCTTCAAATGGTATCCTTGAGTAACTATGAAACTCATCCATAAAATATGTTGGTGGTCCTGGTGGATCACTTCTAGGTTTATATATTATACTTAAAATATACCTAAGATCTCTATTTACAAGACCTACTTTAATGCAAATAATAGATGTTAACATGATCCTTTCATCCTTATAAAGTAGTAACTCCACATCAAGTTCATCATGTTGACCTCGTACTGTTTCACTGACATTATTTACCTTGGTTGAAATGTTGTGTAACATGTTATTTCAGTGAATGTAATTTTATTTTTTTTGTGGTTATGCACATTATAATGTATGGAAATAAAATTAATACTATTGTTTAATTCTTCATTGGTGGCTTTATCTATTCCAACATTAGTTGTTATCACCAATAACTTCCAATCGTAAATTGTCATATTTGCATCTCTTAGATTTGTGAGAAGTTGATGAAACTTTTATTAGTCCTTACTTTCTCCTTATCTAAATATATTATCCAAAGTAAAAATTGTTTTGAATTCTTCACACAATATTTTTTCACATATGTTACTATAATATGGTGGCCTATCTCAATTATAAGGAAATTTTCCTAAATCTCCAACCAAAATCATAGATATACATCCAAAACTCATGTTTGAATTTTCAAGAAATTCTTGACGAAGTCAAAAATATATGTTTTTAGAGAAGTTTGTCTAATAAAGTTCATTTCATCAGTCAATATGTATTTTATGTGGAATATATCTTCTTGTAAACTTATAAATATTGTGCATTCCAATTAAATAAAACCTATGATTTGGAATCAAAGTTGTGAATGGATGGTTAAGGTACCAATATTGAATGTTTCAAATCATTAATAGAACTAGAAAATGCTCTATGAATGTGCATCTTGAAGAGCTCAATGTTGATGAATTCATCTTTATATTTTGAGTGGTGTCAAAAATAATAGTGGATAAATGAATAAAATGTGCATATATATTTATCATTATGAAATTTGTGATTAGTTATCTTGATTTTAGTCATGATCAGGGCATGAGGTAGCATTTTAGTTTAGAATGGTTTCAAACTTGGAAATACATATATTTGATATAATATATCTATTTGATCTCAATAAATATAGATTGTCATAACAACTTCTGGATTATTCTTTTAGTTTGATAGATTGAACATTCTATGGTGCTTATTTGGCATACATGGATAATGTGATCATTGATTGAAATAGATATTATGAATATATAGGCAAGTAAGTCATGATTATTATAAGAAACACTCTTTTCATGGTCAAACACATCATTTCATTTGTTTTGGGAATCATATAGTTCTCAGTTGGAAAATGAACCTTAATTGGGTAGATTTAAGTCATAATAAAGATCATTTGAAGCAATATATTTCATCATTTATGATTATTTTATGAATTATATTGAAGGCTCACTTCCATTTCTAGTATGTTAGATTTTTGAAATTATAGACATACTGAGGTTGATTTGTTGCTTGAAACAAATAGTTGTAAGAATATAAAGGAGGTCTTAAATTTCTAAGTGTTTAATTTTATATCCTATTTTTCTAAGTTCTTAATTCAAATATTTCCTAACCCTAAGCTCTAAAGGTAATATATTTCTTTCAAAACATGATAGCTTAGGATTATATATCCTAAGTCTTGAAATGACATTACTAAAATCCATTGAATCATGATTGAATCTAAGTATTAGGGATTCATTATTTTCAAAGGACATAAGGATTTGTTGTAAGGTGAATTGATTTCCGTAAGTCTAAGTCTTAAAATGTTATATTGAAAGGCAAGTACTGGATTGTTTTCAAGGCAAATTCAATGACCCATTAGAACTCTCAATGGCATGATGAGTTGGTATTTAGTTGGTAGCATGTTTTCATGGCACATTGAGTCAGTAGGAGTATTTAATGTAGAGAACAATCCCAAAGCATCAAGATCAAGTTCGGATTTGGTGCAAGGAAGAATTTAATGTGAAGCATGTTTGCCTAAAATGGTAGGAGTCGATAAAGAGGATAGTAGGAAGATTAGTCACTACTAAAGTTGATCATGTCAATAATGAAGTTAACATAATTGTTAAGTATATCATCGATAAAAGAAATCCAATAGAAACTGACCACATCAACAAGTCAGTTATGACAGAGGGTGGCACTTACAAATAGGTCATTTTTATTGGTTTTTTGGTTATTTCACAAGGCTTGATTATAGAAGCAAAGCTCTATCAATTTACATTCTGAGTGGATTTCAAGTTGTAGAGAATGATCTTTTAAGGATTCTAGGTAGAAAGACTACAAAGGTGCATAACCAAGTATGTCATAAACAAGATAAATGAATTTTTGAGAAATATTCATTTTATATTTTTAACAAGAATGTGATTCTATTTTGCATGGAATAAACTTCATTTGATGATCTATGCATGCATATCATGGAAGTTGAATAAACTTGTAGTGGTTGAGTAATCAGTTTATTTACATGAATGAGTTAGTTTTGGTTTTTCTTGACAGAAGATGAGAATAAATCTTGCATGATTGATTCTATGAATATCCATTCATGATAGGTTTGTATGTGCATGAATATTTTAAAAGATGAATGGTACCTTAGTCTTGAATATCCTTATCATGCATGCATATTGGAAATGGTTGGTTTTGGGTTTGATATATTCTTTTCATCATTGAAACATAAAATGATTTGGGTTTTGATATCCTTCATAGTTTCTAGTATGTTAAAATTTTAGAAAGAATGGAAGTTTTTTAGATTTGTGTTTCAGTTTGGACTTCTAGAGAATGGAAGTTTTATAGATTTGCATTTTAGTTTGGACTTATAATACCTTTTTAGTTTCAGAGGTTTCATTGATGTTTTTAGATAAAAAGGATTTTGGTGTATACATATCAATTTCAAGTTTCAAAAGAAATTTTTCCTGCATGTTATGGAAATGAGATTGCCAAGTTTGAAATAAGGGAAGGTTTTTATCATCTTGTGCTTAGATTCTAGGATTTGGTAGGCCTATTATTTTTTTGAAGTATATGATGTTTCAATTTTTTAAAAACATATTTTTATGCATGTAGGGTTTTGTTAAGGTTTAGAAGCTCGTTGAATGGTGTTAGAGTCTTGACATAATATTAATATGAATATGCCCTAAGATATTAATGTATAAGTCATCTGTTATGTTTGCCATGCTTACCATGGAAAGGTTTTGAAATCCTTTTGTTTCTTAAAATCTTGGTTGTTGTTCAAATTCTTGTATCTCATCTTTCTATAAGAACATTTTGGTTTGTTTATTTTATAAATTTTATGAGATGGTTATACATAGAAAAGTTTGAATTTTGTGTTTGGCCATAGTGTAGAAGGTTATATCAGGAAGTTATTAAACATATAAATGGATAGTTTGGAATTTAAAAGTTTCATCTTCCAGTTTCAATTAATATTATTGGTTTTAAAAAAGTGGTATATAAAATATGAAATTCTTGTTGAATTTACATCTCAATATCAAAGTATTGGGTTTTGTTTTGAAATTGGATGTTGAAATAATAATACCTTGAAGAAGTTAGTTGTTTCTTAGTTGAAATTTGATCAAGATTATTTTTTGAACAAGTGGTTTCTAATTCAAAATATTATTTGTTGTTACATTTTGAAAATATTAAGATGGAATCATGTTGTAGAACTATTATCGGTTTGATTCAAGAAATTGAACAAAATTTATTGTGAAATTTTATTAGGGTTTAATCTAAAGTTTTGATAGTATATGGTTTATATTTTCAGACTCTGATGATTATTGGACCTCAGCATGATGAATTTTTATTTATATTAGTTGAACTATAGTTGGCAGAACTTTATATTTCTAGACTTGATATTTTAACTTGTAGTTTTGATACATGAAATTTTAGTTTTTTGACAATTTTGGGAAGTATTGTAGACTTAATTTTTGATATATATGCTTGATTTAATTTTGGAATATTCATTATGGTTTAATATAAATAAAATTTTATTAAACTTTGACTTATCTATTTATTAATTGATATATGTATTCTATTATTATTAATTGATAAGGGTCCCCATCCATTTAGATAAGTACCTAGCATATATTCAAAAACTTGATATATTAAGACTTTTTAAGTCTTAATTAAAGATATTTATAATCAATAACTATTTATAATTAATTAAATTTTAAGTTAATTAGTTAACATGAACTAATAATTAAGGTTAGTTATAACTTATTTTTCAAATAAGTTTGGAGCATAAAAGGAGATCAAAGATTCATTTGAGGAGGAGGAACAACATAGGTATTGAAGACTTATACATTGTGAAGTAAATAATTTATCTCTCTCTTCTATGAAAATTCTCTAAGATAGCATGACTTTTTCAAATAAACCAATGGTACTTTTTCTAATGGTTGAGTATGCTACTTAGACAATGCAAGTATATCCAATTTTATATTATCATTTATAACTCATTATCCAAACATTGTCAAGTTTAATATCTTTTGATGATTGTATTTTGTATTCTTATGTGCACAATCTAAGTATTCAACCTGAATAATGATGAAAACATTACTTTTTATAAAAGATTGTTGAACTAATTTATTGTAAAAGTTATTGACCAAATTTGACCCTGTAGGTCAAATTAGTGCACCTATAGGTAAAAAATTGAGTTTTAAGTGTATTTTAAGGTATAATACTATATCATAGGATGTATTATATGTTATTTTATTTTATCCTAGCCTTGGTCTTGGTCATATTAGTCAATTTGTCATTTTAGGTCATTTAGTGGGCTTTTAGGGGTCATAAATGCAAGTGGCACAATTCCTAAGGTGCCCAAGTTTGATATTTTAATTTAAAGTGTCTAATAACTTATTTTTCCTATTATATATTTTATTTACATCAGAAACATGAAGATTGTTTAGCTAAAATTCAAGAAACTGATTGAAAAAGGGAGCATTTGGCACTTATACGACTCATGGGGAATTGTGCCACATGGGATAAGGTCATGTAATGTATCTTCATATTCCTAAAACTAATTTTAATTATTTACATGCTCTATAAGTTATATTTTTAATCCAAAACCATTCTTTTCCTTTTTTACTTTCCTAGACATACAAAAGTGACCTTCAAGTTTATGCTTAGTACAAACAACTAAAGAGGTTTCAGAGAAAATGATTTTGGGAGATGATATTAAAATTATAGACCTTAATTTATATATAAATAGTGGAATTATTTATCAACTATGCTTTATGAATAATACTTTACAAGATGACTATGTTTTTATGCTTGATGTTTCATGCACCTAATAGGTTTTGCTCCATTTTGATCAAATCCATATGAACTAGTTGGTGATGTTGACTCAAGAGGATTTTTAATACCTTATAAAATTATCTCCATACTTATTTTCATGTTTCATGGTGTTTTTATGAGAAAATTATCTCATGTCATAGGAAGGTTCCACCATGTGCAGTCTCAGTCAAAGTTCCTCTTGTTTACAGAATGTTAGTTTCCTGTAGAGATATCATGTAGTTGTAATATGGTGTCACACAAATATTAGGGACATATTATCACCTCTTCCAATTATTTTTTCCACCATATCATTCTTTTAGAAAATTCTTATCTTGTCATTCTCCATTTTCAACTCTTCACTCCTTCCCACTTGTAGTCACAGATATGGAGCTTGTTTGTCTATTCATAAAGAGGTATTGAAGGTGTATTAGCTTTTACAAACCATTATAAACTTTTTAGAGTTCATTTTATTGTTATATTAAGTCATAATTGTGGTTACAAACTAATTCATCATTTTAAATAGTCATGAGATACTCCTGTCTACCTTGTTCTAGATGTTTGAAAGAGTTTTCACATTGGGATAGATATTCTTCACCTTGTCTTTAGATATATTTGATGGAAATGATGTATTGGAGAGGTTGATAATGAGTTTTAGCTGCCCATGAGGCCTTTTATCTACACTTATTTCTGTATTCCACACTCACTACCTACATACATCCAAATAACACTCATATGGGCCTTCTGCTGACATCATGTTGAAGGTAAGGGATTGGGAAATGTGTTAATATTCCAAGATTTATAATGTGCATTTGAATACTTGATAAGGGAATAGGAAGTGTTCATAAAGATAGGTACCTTGTATGTTTCCCAGTCTACTTTACTATCTATGTTTGAGAATGCTCATTTATAGTTATATTAATAGAGCTTTGAGAATTATTGTGTGGAGATTTGAAAAATGTAAGAAGCCTCCTTTTGGATTATAATATTTAACTTAACCATTCTAGACTTTTTTGAGGTGTCAATGGGGAAAAATAAGATGTGGGATACTTTGAAAGAAGTAAAGACTGAGTTTAGGGAAACTTTCCCTAAAATGTGAAAATAGAGCTCCAAGAGGTTTTTATAGATCTCCTAAAACATGCTTACAAAGTGTTATAAAAAATATAGATTGGTAAACCTTATTGCATCTATTATGGAAATGATATATGCCAAGGATGTGATTCAGGAGGTGAGTGGAAGGTGGAAATTGAGAGCCTTAAATATGCCCTTAAAACATTAGAACACTACACTACATCTACAAGTTTGTAGTTGTGAGTGGCCTTTTGACACCCTAAGGATCAACAATGAACACACTCTCATGGATAGAATGTTTTAATTGGTTGAAAGGTATACAATAGAATTAAGGTTATTAAGAGGAGGTTGATACATAATTTTTCAATCCCTATGGCCACCTATAGGTTTCCACACATAGAGAAATAGGCACCTACAGTAGGAGAAATAGATAGTGACCTAAGCAATGTGTTTTGATGGTGTTTTAGCCATCCGAGGTGAATCCAAGGTGAATTAATGTGCTAGGTGATTATTAAGCTTAAATGGAAGTCTTCTAACATCATGGCTAAGGTCTAAATAACTAAATGCTCACCTACAATAGTCAAGAGGTAGAGTATAACAGTCAAAAGGTAAGGAGAACTTATTTTATGAATTCAAAGGGAATATAAAGGATAAAAATAAAGTTAAAATGTTGAAAATACATATGAATACTACCTTAGATTCATGTTGATATTCATGAACTCTTGGAAATGATAAACAATCTTACCTTGACCTCTTAGGACCCTGTATGTACCTACAACTGGTTCACAGTCATGACAAGGTGAAGAGAAGAATGTGCTTAGTAAAACATGAGAAGATTGAAAACAATGTGAAATGGTTAATGAGTTTAAATAGTGAATTTACCTTGAAAAGGAGAGATATTCACCTATAGGTCTTTACATCTCTCAACACAATTGATTGTGTTTGACCATGGTAGACAGTGAGCTAGGAAAAGAGGTATGAAGGTTACCAATGCATAGACATGACCCAAAATGATTATAAAAGACCATAAAATTATGTAAAAACATTGTATAAATATAGAGAGGAATCTATACCTACATGTATTCCCTCTAAGGAAAAAACATAGTTAGGAAAGGTATATCAATCCTAAGAATGCAAGGTGTATGAAGGGTAAATGAAATCCTAGTGTGACAAATGGATGAGAGATGCATCCATCAAGACTAGAGAATAATAAATAGGATATTTAATAGTAAAAATATGGGAGGAAGGAGGCTCTAATAATGTCATATATAGCCTATACTCTAAAACACTATGCACAATCCTTGTGCATAGGTATGTTTTAGAATTTTAAGAGTTTGGAGGGTCAAATCATCACACCAAGGGATAAATTTTGGACATAACATGTTTATGGATTTGAGAGGCCCATAAAAAATTCACATTTTTCTAGGTAAATATGGGAGTGTCCTCTATTTTGTCTTAGATAAAGGGCACTCCCTTTGTGTGTGAAACTTGTAAATATTAGAAAGAATGATAGAATGGATAAACCAAGATAAGTTTATATCCTTAAAGAAGATTTTTAAAGTTGGATATAATATAATAAATCATTATATACCAAGTATAGAATGGGTAAACCCAACAAGGAGGTTTAAAACCTCAACGCTACAGTCATGACTCTTGCTCAGGGTTTTGGCTAGAGCCCAAACAATAGGTCATTTTGATTTCTAACTATGGTAAAATTTTTTATCATATTAAAACATGTTTGAGGGACCATAATAGAGATTGAAAATTTATTTATATGTAGATGAATCATGATAAATTCATTTTGGGCTTCAAGGACAACTTAAGGCTACTAGACATGGTTAGGCTTAGTTTTCAAATGATAGGTCATTTCCTTTTATAACCTAAATAAAAAATTATAATGGATTGGATAATGGTTATGGGGTCATAATAGATCTTATAAATATTTTAGAGGGTAGCGAGGTTGAAAATAATCCATTTTTTAGCTCAAATTTAACATAGGCCTATAGGAAAAGGAGGAAAGGGTTGGATAGGATAAGTTTAAACACTCATATCTCTCTTGATTATTTGAATAGGGGCCAAAGAGTTTATAGGAGTTAGGATAGGTCTTGAAAAATAAATTTGTGTCATTGGATTGAAAATCCAATGTCAAATCTGTAAGAGCAAACCTTAAGAAGGTGAAACTGCCTAAAACCCTTGCAAACCCTCAAGCAAGATCCAATTGGAAAAATGAGGATGGGAATCTGATCTAATAAAATAGTATGTCCAGAATGATGATTATTTATTTTATAGGACTTAGTAAAGCTATGTACCATCAAAATTAGTTGTATAAAATCTATACAAATAGGGTGTAAAATAGGGTTTTATTGACCTTTTGTGTGTTTTGCATGTTCCAAAAGGTTTCAAGAGGTAAAGATCACGTGGAGAGAAATATTAGGACTTAATATAAATCTAAATATAAATTTAATGCATTGAAATAACACCTAAGTTCCTCAACCAACTTCTTTATCTCAGCCACTCAAAACTGGCATAGTGGACAAACTATTGAGAAGGGTGGAAAACTTTAAGTGGAGTGATTTAAGGCATGTATTATGATTATAATTACATGGAGGGTATTTAAAACTATCATCCACTCTCTCTCATGGATTTACATAGGAAATTGATGCCCTTTTAGAGGCCAAGTGTGAAGGGTGCATGAAAGAAGAGTTTTTTGGACTGCAGTTGATGATAACTCATTCCAAATGATTCTTGATGACCAAGCCTAAACCCAATTTATGGATATGAATGTTTGCTACACTTCACCTTAATTACAATAATTATACCTATCCATAATTATTTTTTGTATTTTCAAATAGGTCCAAATCATGAAGGCAATTTTTTGAGCTATAATGAGGAATTTCATGCCACTTTTAATGAGTTTGATGACTTGGATAACCACTTGTATCTTTTGACATTAAATGGTTCATCCCATATCCTCTTTCCATGCACAAATAATTAATTATCTCAGATTTACAAGTGATTTTGTGACTCTTGAACTTATCTCATCTCCTCTCTCTCTCTCAAGTTATATAAGAACTAGCTATTTTAGCCATTGTAACTTATGTTCCACTTGAGTATGGTGAAGCCCTGCTTATTTTCATACCATTTGATCAATAGGAATAATTATTTTTACCTCTTCATGATTCTTATTAGTGTATTCTACTTTAATTTTGGATCTTTCTTAGTGAATATTATGGATTCCTTAGCATATTGTCTCATTCTTTCATCCTATTCACAGTTGGAAAGCTTCTTCTTGCAGGGCATGTGAAGCATTTCAGGAAATGTCAAAGATTGAGTGAGTTAGTCTATTCACTATTTCTATTCAAGGCCTATTGTCTAGTCCTCATAGCTTTTCACATACATCTATAACCTCATAATGTAACATTGATGTGAGAAGATGCAGATTAAAAAATTGTATGTGTGGTTAGTCCTTTGTTCCCATGTGTAACATGCTACTTGTTTGAATTCATCATCTTATTTGGTGTATCACCTCCATTAGAATAGTTTGATTTCAATTATCTCTCTCCCTCCTTGCCCCTGCCCGCTCCCCCCTCCCCACTCCCAAATTTTAGGTGTAGTTGTAATCCAAAGTGGCACATCAAGGGAGATATCCCTATCTAGAGATTCACCTCATCCTTAGGCTACCCACAAGCCTAGAGGTGTTTACATTGTGCCACTTGGATGAGGAAAACCTAGACATATCCTCAAAGGGTGAAAATCTAATTGAAAACAATTATATTTGAAGATATTTTTTATGAAAGATGTTGATTTTTGAAATAAAATTGATTTGATTTGCTAAGATGAATTCTATTTATTAAGACTCAATTTGTCTATTTTATAATGTATTTTATTTATTTGAGTTCGATTTCTAATTTAATTTTCATTAACATTAGTTTAGTTTTTTTTATAGTTTCTATTTATTTTTTATTTTTTTCTTTAGTTAGTGTTAGTTTTAGTTTAGTTTAGATTTCTTATTTTTAGTTTTCTTAATTAGTTTATTTTTTAGTTTCTTATTAGATGGATGTTATTTTTATCTTCTCTTTAGGATTGTTGAGTTATATTAATCTTTTATGCTTTCTTATTTATTATCCTTGATGATGATTTATGAGCACAGACATAAGATATAATTTCTAATAATCTAAAATTTATATCCTTCAAGAGATTATCTAATTCATAAACTTTATTCTATCAGATAGGTCAGATGATAGTTTATATCAGACTTGAGATTGAGTTATATATATTGAAGGAATGATTAGCTTCTTAGATCAAAACATGGTTTATGAGTAACTCTTCTTGGCATAGTTGATTTTCATGTTGTGTTTTATCAAATTTATAAATATTTTTAAGATTGATTTGTATTTATTATTGAACATAGTAATCCCCTAAAACTTTAAAATACCCCTTTACATGCCTTAGGATTGATTTTCAACCATATGTCTCTTACGATTAAACTTGTATAATTCCATCTTGACCTTTGTGATAGGCAAATAGGTTGATTTATTGGCATGACATTTTTCACCATCAAAAATTTTAGAAACTCCACTAGGGAGTTTAAATGAAGTGTCTATTTTATTCATTTTTGTCTTCAATGATTCACTTTACCATAACTAGTCCCCAGTTTTTAGTCAATAGTTATCATAACTGATCGCCTAGATTTTGATTCTAGTTTTGTGATTATTTCTTGGTTAGTTATGGAAAATATGGATGAGATCACTTGAGAATGGATTTACATCAAAATATTAAATGAAAATCAAGTATATCAACATCTAATAGCTTGGTTCATGCTTTATTTGGAAGAAAAATAATCCATAGGAGAATATTTTTTACATTTTCTTTTGAAAGTAAATGAAATTCTTATTCCTTTTCGACCAAGTGGTGATATTTTATTTATTTGTTGGAAGAATAACTTACTTGAGAATTATATTCAGATTATTCAAAAAATTGCTATTGTTGACTTTAGTTCATCTTTGACGTTTGCTCACATTTGAAGATAAAATCAAGATTTCTATAAGCTCTGCTTGCTCAATCATGATATGTTCAAATTCAAAAAATTCTCTATGTTAATGTTACATTTTGAACATGAATTTACCAAATAAGTTCTGACACTTTTTTAATCTACGATCAAATCATGACATAGTATACTAAAAATACCTCTCAAGAATTCGATTGCAGTCTAGATATTTAATCAAAATGTTGTGATTTAGGTGTTTCATCAAATTTAGAATTAGAGAAATTTAATTTTTTTTAATTGATCTGATCAATCATTTGATAACATATTTTCACTTAATTCTGATTTATTTTCTAGTGATGACTCTTTGTCAAATAAAACTTCTCCTAATTCTCTTTTAAACATAATTAATGTAGAATATGATTATGTTTAAAAAAAAATTGAACTAGTAAATCTTGACTTAGACATGGAAATTTCTTTAGATTTCAAATACGATTTTGTCATCAACAAAAATTATTCATCTACTTATGATTTTATTACTATTTATAACAATCTCAAATCAAATTCAAATCCTTATTATAATTTTCCAATCATGTTTGATTCAAAATATTATGCTGATAACAAAAATTTTGATGATAGATTTAGTGTTATAACAATAGAAAAAAATGTTCATGATGTTTCACACACTGAGATGAGCAATTAATTGACTAAAGTAGAGTATGAAAAGTTTGATTTTATAGATTATTCAGGTCACAATATGAAATTAACAAGTGAGTATGATATTTCTTATAAGGTTTCTTTTATAGAATTTAAATCAGAAGACTTGTTTAATAACATTAACTATGAATGTTTCAAATTTTATGAGCCGTTAGAGTTTGAAATAATATATACTATTGAATATGTTAAATCATAAGATATTTAAAATTATTTAGAGACAACTGAATAGTCAAGTCAATTTATTGATCAAGAATCCCTTATTCTAACATTAAAAATATTCATCTCATTCCAAATCAAATAAATAAGCTTTCATATACAATACAAAACCAAGAAATGACTTAAAGAACATGTAATCCTGATTTTATTTTTTTATCAAAGGTTATTTAATTTTTTTATCATGCTATCTTGTTGCTTTCAAATCATATAGCTTAAATTATGATGAATATTTACATGCTAAAAATAATATCTTACATTATGGTTATATTGGAAGAAATCATTTATCATTTATTCTTACACCTCCTTTATTTATTAATTTTTATTTCTTTACTTTTATTAGTTTCCAGTTATGGTGTATCCTTCATTTTTTCCAACAATTATTTTTTGATGTTGGTTAATGATTTATTTCTTTTGGTCTATAAATATTTTGCCAATTTTGGTTTGATGTTTTACTCTTCTTTTTCCTTTTTGGTTTGTGTTCTTTTGTTTTCTTGTTTGTTTTCTTTCTATTGTTACTTCCTTTTACTTTTGATAATATCAATGAAGGTTACAAATGGAGAAGTTTCACATTATGAAGGAAGAGTAAAAGAATTCTAAAAATTTGTTGTAAGTATTGATTATTTTTTGATATTATCCTTTATGAATTCAATTTTCTTTATATATGATAATATATGCTTGTATCAAGCTATTAAAGTATTACTTAGTTTTTAGATTTTATACTTAAGGTATTTGTGTTAGATTGTGCACCTAGCCCAATCTTTTTTGCTATATCATTCCCTTTCTTCATGCCATGCTAGCTGAACAATCCATCCCTTATTAAAATTTATTATTAAATGGGTTTGTGCATATCTCCTTGAGAAATGATTTTCTCGAATCATACTATCAAGAATATGTTTTTTTCCCCCTACTCAATTTCATTACTCAAAAATGACTAGCAAGTTTGCTAGTGTTGTGCCTATTTTTCGCACTCCCTTAATTTTTTTAAATTAATACTTTCTACCATAGAGATGACTCTGTCATGAAATTTAAAAGTGTGTCAAGGCCTTGGTCAATTAGTAGTATATTTGAATGCATATTTTTTATTATGAATTGATGATGATTGGTTGATGAATTCATGTTTATATTTTGAGTGGTTTCAAAAAGCATAGTGGATGAATGAATAAAATGTCCATATATATTTATCATTGTGAAATTTGAGATTAGTTATTTTGATTTTATTCATGATTAGGTCATGAGGCAGCATTTCAATTTAGAATAGTTTTAAATTTGGAAATACATATCTTGATATAATATATCTATTTGATCTCAATAAATATAGATTATCATAACAACTTCTGGATTATTCTTTTAGTTTGAGAGATTGAAAAATCTATGGTGATGATTTGGCATACATGGATAATGTGATTATTGGTTGAAATAGATACTATGAATATATAAGCAAATAAGTCATGATTATTATAGAAAAACACTTTGTTCATGGTCAAATGCATCATTTCATTTGTTTTGAGAATTATATAGTTCTTAGTTGGAAAATGAACCTCAATTGGGTAGATTTAAGTCATAAGAAAGATCATTTGAATCAATATATTTCATCAATTATGAGTATTTTATGAATTATATTGAAGGCTCACTTCCATTTCTAAAATTATAGACATAGTGAGGTTGATTTGTTGCTTGAATAAGTCAGTTGTAAGAATATAAAGGAGGTCTTAAATTTCTAAGTGTTTAATTTTATATCTTTTTTGCTAAGTTCCTAATTTAAAAATTTCCTAACCATAAGCTCTAAAGGTAATATCTTTCTTTCAAAACATTGTAGCTTAGGATTATTTATCCTAAGTCTTGAAATGACATTAACAAAATCCACTGAATCATGATTGAGTCTAAGTCTTAGAGATTCATTATTTAAGAATGACATAAGGATTTGTTGTAAGGTAAATCAATTTCCCGAAGTCTAAGTCTTAAAATGTTGTTTTGAAATGCAAGTATTGGATTATTTTCAACGCAAATTCAATGACCCATTAGATCTCTCATTGGCATGATGAGTTGGCATATAGTTGGTAGCATGTTTTCATGGCACATTGAGTTAGTAGGATTATTTAATGTAGAGCATAATCCCAAATCATCAAGATCAAGTTGGGATTTGGTGGCAAGGAAGAATTTAATGTGAAGTATGTTTGCCTCTAATGGTAGGAGTCGGTAAAGAGGATAGTAGGAAGATTAGTCATTACTAAAGTTGATCATGCCAATAATGAAGTTAACATAATTGTTAAGTATATCCTCAGTAAAAGAGAGCTAATAGAAATTGAGCACATCGACAAGTCAGTTATGATAGAGGGTGACAATTACAAATAGGTCATTAATATTGGTTTTTGGTTATTTCACGAGGCTTGATTATAGAAGCAAAGCTCTATCAATTTGCATTCTAAGTGGATTTCAAGTTGTAGAGAAGCATATTTTAAGGATTCTAGGTAGAAAGACTACAAAGGTGCATAACCAAGTATTTCATTAAAACAAAATGAATTTTTGAGAAATATTCATTTTATATTTTGAAAAAGAATGTGATTCTATTTTACATGGAATAAACTTTGTTTGATGAGATATGCATGCATATCATGGAAGTTGAATAAACTTGTAGTGGTTGAGTATTCAATTTATTTACATGAATGAGTTAGTTTTGGTTTTTCTTGATAGAAGATGAGAATAAATCTTGCATGATTGATTCTATAAATATCCATTCATGGTTTTGATAGTTTTGCCTATGCATGAATATTTTGAATGATGAATGGTGCCTTAGTATTGAATATCATTCTCATGCATGCATATTGGAAAAGATTCATTTTAGGTTTGATATATTATTTTCATCATTGAAACATAAAATGATTTGGGTTTTTATATCCTTTGTAGTTTTTAATATGTTAAACTTTTAGAAAGAATGGAATTTTGTTAGATTTCTCTTTCAATTTGGACTTTTAGAGAATGAGATTTTGTCAAATTTGCATTTTAGTTTGGATTTCTAGGAGTTGTTTAGTTTCAGAGGTTTCATTGAATTTTTTAGATAAAAAGGATTTTGGTGTATACATATCGATTTCAAGTTTCAAAATAAAATTTGATACATGTTATGGAAATGAGATTGTCGAGTTTGAAATAAGGGAAGGTTTTTCTCATCTTGTGCTTATATTATAGGATTTGGTAGGCCTATTATTTTTTTTGAAGTATATGATGGTTCAATTTTTTAAAAACATATTTTTATGCATGTAGGGTTTTGTTAAGGTTTGGAATCATGTTGAACAGTGTTAGAGTCTTGACATAAGATTAATATGAATATGCCATAAGATATTAATGTATAAGCCATTTGTTATGTTTACCATGCTTTCCTTGGAAAGTTTTTCATAACCTTTTGTTTCTTGAAATCTTGGTTGTTGTTCAAATTCATGTATCTCATCTTTCTATAAGAACATTTTGGTTTGTTTATTTTATAAATTTTATGAGATGGTTATAGATAGAAAAGTTGGAATTTTGTGTTTGGCCATAGTGTAGAAGGTTATATCAGAAAGTTATTAAACATATAAATGGATAGTTTGGAATTCAAAAGTTTCATCTTCTAGTTTCAATTACAAATATTTGTTTTAAAAAGAGGTATATAAAATATGAAATTCTTGTTGAATTTACATCTCAATATCAAAATATTGGGTTTTGTTTTGAAATTGGATGTTGAAATAATAGTACCTTAAAGAATTTAGTTGTTTCTTAGTTGAAATTTTGATCAAGATTAATTTTTGAAAAAGTGGTTTCTACTTCAAAATATTATTTGGTGTTACATTTTGAAAATATTAAGATGGAATCATGTTGCAGAACTGTTGTGGGTTTGATTCTAAAATTTGAGAAAAATTTATTTTGAAATTTTATTAGGGTTTCATTTGAAATTTTGACAATATATGGTTTATATTTTTAGAATCTGATGATTATTGGACCTCAGCATGATGAATTTTTATTTATATCAATTGAACTATAGTTGGCAGAACTTTATATTTCTAGATTTGATATTTTGACTTGTAATTTTGATACATGAAATTTCAGATTTTTGATAATTTTGGGAAGTATTGCAAACTTAATTTTTTATATATATATATATATATATGCCTAATTTAATTTTGGAATATTCATTATGGTTTAATATAAATAAATTTTTATTAAACTTTGACTTATCTATTTATTAATTGATATATGTATTCTATTATTATTAATTGATAAGGGTCCCCATCTGTTTACATAAGTACCTAACATATATTCAAAAGCTTGATATATTAAGAATTTCTAAGTCTTAATTAAAGATCTTCATAATCAATAACTATTTATAATTAGTTGAATTTTAAGTCAATTAGTTAACATAAACTAATAACTAACAAAGGTTAGTTATAACTTATTTTTCAAATAAGTTTGGAGCATAAAAGGAGATCAAAGATTCATCTGAGGAGGAGAAACAACATAGGTATTGAATACATATGCATTATGAAGTAAATAATTTATCTCTCTTTCATGCAACTTATCTGAGATAGCATGACTTTTGCAAATAGACCAATGGTACTTTCTCTGATGTTTGATTATGCTACTTAGACAATACAAGTATATCCAATTTTATATTGTCATTTATAACTCATTATTTAAACATTGTCAAGTTTAATATCTTTTGATGATTGTAGATTTCATTCTTATGTGCACAATATAAGTATTCAACCTGAATAATGATGAAAACATTAATTTTTATGAAAAATTATTGATCTAATTTATTGTAAAAGTTATTATTGACCAAATTTGACCCTATAGGTCAAATTAGGGTGCCTATAGGTAAAAAATTGAGTTTTAAATGTTTTTTAGGGTATAATACTATATCATAGGATGTATTATATGTTATTTTATGTCATCCTAGCCCTGGTCTTGGTCATATTAGTAAATTTGTCATTTTGGGTCGTCTAGTGGTCTTTTAGGGGTCATAAATGTAAGTGGCACAATTCCTAAGGTGCCCAAGCGTGCTATTTTAATTTAAAGTGTCTAATAATTTAGTTTACTTGTTATGGATTTTAGTTACATCATAAACTTGAAGGTTTTTTAACTAAAATTCAATAAATCTATTGAAAAAGTGAGCATTTGGCACTTGTACGACCCATGGGGAAGTGTGCCACATGGGATAAGGTCATGGAATGGCTATTCATCTTCCTAAAACTCATGTTAATGATTTACATGATCTATAAATGTTATTTTTAATCCAAAACCATTCTTCTCCTTCTTTGTTTTCCCTAACATTTAGAAGTGACCTTTAGGTTTGTGCTTAGTATAGAAAGCTAAAGAGGTTTCAAAGAAAATGATTTTGGGAGATGGTATTAAAACTAGATACCTTAATTTATATATGAAGAGTGGAAGGATTTATCAACTATTCTTTATGAATAGTCCTTTACAAGTTGACTATGTTTTTTTTCTCAATGTTTCATGCACCTAATAGGTTTTGCTCCATTTTGATCAAATCCATATGAACTAGTTGGTGATGTTGACTCAAGAGGATGTTTTATACCTTATAAAATTATATCCATACTTTTTTTCATGTTTCATGGTGTTTGGATGAGAAAATTATCTCATGTCATAGGAAGGTTCCACCATGTGCAGTCTTAGTCAAAGTTCTTGTTTGCAGAATGTTGGTTTTTTGTAGAGATCTCATGTAGTTGGAATATGGTGTCCCAAAAATATTAGGGCCATATTATCACCTCTTCTCATTTTTTTCTCCACCATATAATTATTTTAGAAAATTCTCATCTTTTCATTCTCCATTTTCAACTCTTCACTCCTTCCCACTTGCAGTCATAGGTATGGAGCTTGTTTGGTCTATTCATGAAGAGGTATTAAAGGTGTCTTAGATTTTTCAAACCATTATAAACTTGGGAGATTTAATTTAATTATTAAATAATTCAAAATTGTGGTTATAAACTCATTCATTATTTCAAATAGTCATGAAATACACCTGCCTACCTTGTTCCAGATGTTTGCAAGAGTTTTCACGTTTGGATAGATATTCTTCACCTTGTCTTTAGATCTATTTGATGGAAATCATGTATTAGAGAGGTTGATAATGAGTTGTATCTACCCATGAGGCCTTTTATCTACCCTTGTTTCTTTATTCCACACTCACTACCTACATACATCCAAATAACACCCATATGGGCCTTCTACTGATGTCATGTTGAAGGTGAGGGATTGGGAAATGTGTTCATATTCCAAGATTTATGATGTGCATTTGAATAATTGATGAGGGCATAGGAAGTGTTCACAAAGATAGGTAACTTGTATTTTTACTAGTCTACTTTACTATTTATGGTTGAGAATCCTCATTTATAGGTGTATCAATAGAGCTTTGAGAATTCTTGTGTGAAGATTTGAAACATGTAAGAAGCCTCCTTTTGGATTGTAATATTTCACTTAACCATTTTAGACTTGTTTGAGGTGTCAATGGGGAAAATGAAGATGTGGGATACTTTGAAAGAAGTAAAGACGGAGTTTAGGGAAACTTTCCCTAAAATGTTAAAACAGAGCTCCAAGAGGTTTTTGTGGATCTCCTACAACATGCTTACAAAGTGTTCTAAAAAATCTAGATTGGTAAACCTTATTTCCTCTAGTATGGAAAAGAGATATTCCAAGGATTTGAGTCAAGAGGTGAGTGGAAGATGAAAATGGAGAGCCTAAAGTATGCCCTTAAAACATTAGAACACTACACTACATCTACATGTTTGTAGTTGTGAGTGGCCTTTTGACACTCTAAGGAGAAACAATGAACACACTCTCATGAATAGAATGTTTTAATTGGTTGAATGGTATAAAATGGAATCAAGGTTATAAAGGGGAGTTTGATACATAATTTTTCAATCCCTATGGCCACCTATAGGTGTTCAGACATAGAGAAATAAGCACTTACAATAGGAGAAATAGACAGTGACCTAGGCAATGTGTTTTGATGGGTTTTTAGCCTAAAAGGTGCATCCAAGGTGAAGGTAGGTGATATGTGATTATTAATCTTAAATTTAAGTCTTATAACATCATGGCTAAGGTCCAAATAAGCAAATGCTCACCTATAATAGTCAAGAGGTAGAGTATCATAGTCAAAAGGTAGGGAGAACTTAGTTTATGAATTCAAAGGGAATATAAAGGATAAAAGTAAAGTTAACATGGTTAAAATAACTATGAAAACTACCTTAGAGTCATTTTTATCCTCATGAACTCTTGGAAATGATAAACAAACTTACCTTGACCTCTTAGGAACCTGTATGCACCTACAACTGGTTACAGTCATGACAAGGTGAAGAGAAGAATGTGCTTAGTAAAACATGACAATGTTGTGAACAATATGAGATGGTTAATGAGGTTAAATAGTGATGAGTGACCTTAAAAAGGAGATATATTCACCTACAAGTATTTACATCTCTCAACACAACTAATTATGTTTGACCATGGCAGATAGTGAGCTAAGAAGTGAGGTATGAAGGTTTCCATTGCATGACATGACCCTAAATTATTATAAAAAACCCTAAAATGATGTAAAAACATTGTATAAAGATAAAATAGGAATTTATACCTACATGTATCCCCTCTAAAGAAAAAACATAGTCAGGAAAGGTATATCAATCCTAAGAATGCAATGTGTATGAAGGGTAAATGAAATCCTAGTGTGGTGAATGGATGAGAGATGCATCCATCACGACTAGAGAATAGTAAATATGCTATATAATATGATAAATATGGGAGAAATGAGTCTCTAATAGTTTCATAAATATCCTATACTCTAAAACACTATGCGCAATCCTTGTGTATAGGTATGTTTTAGAATCTTGAAAATTTGGGTGGTCAAATCATCACACAAAGGGATAAATTTTGGACATAACATGTTTATGTATTTGAGAGGCCCATAAAAAATTCACATTCTTCTAGGGAAATAGGGGAGTTCCCTCTATTTTGTGTCAGATAAAGTTCACTCCCTTTGTGCATGAAACATGTAAATATTGGAAATAATGGTGGAATGGATAAACCAAGATATGTTTATAACCTTAAAGAAGATTTTGAATGTTAGATAGAATATAAGACATTATTATATACCAAGTATATAAGGGGGAAACCCAACAAGGAGGTTTAAAACCTTAAGGCTGCAGTCATGACTCTTAGACAGGGTTTTGGCTAGACCCCAAACAATAGATCATTTTGATTTCTAGTTGTGAGACAACTTTTTATCATATTAAAAAATGTTTAAGGGACCATAATAGAGATGTTAAATATATTTTTATGTAGATGAATCATGATAAATTCATTTTGGGCTTCAAGGACAACTCAAGGCTACTAGACATGGTTAGGATTATTTTTCAAATCATAGGTAATTTCGTTTTATACCCTCAATAAATAATTATAATGGATTGGATAATGTTTATGGGTTCATAATAGAGGTTATAAATCTTGTGTAGGGTAGAGAGGTTGAAAATAATCCATTTTTTAATCTCAAAGCTAACATAGACCTATAGGAAAAGGAGGAAAGGGCTTGATAGGATAAGATTGAACACTCATATCTCTCTTGATGATTTTCATGGGGGCCAAATAGGTTTATATGAGTTATAATAGGTCTTTAAAAATAAATTTGTGTTAATTTATTGAAAGTATAATGTCAAATCTGCAAGATCAAACCTTAAGAGGGTGAAATTACCTAAAACCCTTGAAAACCCTCAAACAAGATCCAATTGGAAAAATGAGGATGGGAAGCTGATATAATGAAATATTTTGTCTATCATGATGATTATATGTTTTATAGGACTCATCCAGGATATGTACCATCAGAATTAGTTTTACAAAATTTGTACAAATAGGGTGTAAAATAGGGTTCTATTGAGCTTTTTATGTGTTTTACGTGTTACAAAAGGTTTCAAGAGGTGGAAATCACATGGAGAGAAATATTATGACTTGAGATAACTAAAAATATAAATTTAATTCCTTTAAATAACTCCTAATTGCTTCAACCAACTTCTTTATCTCAACCACTCAAAACTAGCATAGTGGACAAGCTAGTGAGAAGGGTGGAAAACTTTAAGTGGAGCAATTTTAAGGCATGTATTATGATTATAAGGAAATAAAAGGTATTTAAAAATATAATACAATCCATCTCATGGATTTAAATTGGAAATTGACTAATTTTTAGAGGCCAAGTGTGAAGGGTGCATTAAAGAGGAGTTTTTTGGACTATAGATGATGATAGCTCATTCCAGATGATTCTTGATGACCAAGCTTAAAACAAATTTATGGATAGGAATGTTTGATAGGATTCACATTAATTATAATAATTATAAATATCCCTAATCAGTTTTGGGATGTTCAAATAGGTCTAAATCATGAAGGCAGTTTTTTGAGCCAGAATGAGGAGTTTCATTACACTTTTTATGAGTTTGATGACTTGGATAGCCACTTGTCTCTTTTGAAATTAAATAGTTCATCCCATATCCTCTTTCCATGTACAATTAATTAATTCTCTTAGATTTACAAGTGTCTTTGTGACCCTTGAACTTATCTCATCTCCTCTCTCTCTTAAGTTCTATAAGAACTAGCCATTTTAGCCATTGTAACTTATGTTCCACCTAAGTATGGTGAAGCCCTGCTTATTTACATACCATTTGATCAATATTAATAATTATTTTTACCTCTTAATGATTGTTATTAGTGTATTATACTTTAATTTTAGATCTTTCTTAGTGAATACTATGGATTCCTTAACATATTGTCTCATTCTTTCATCCTATTCATAGTTGAAAAGCTTCTTCTTGCAGGGCATGTGAAACATTTTAAGAAATGTAAAAAACTGAGTTAGTCTATTCACTAGTGCCATTCAAGGACTATTTTATAGTCCTCATATCTTTTCACACACATCCATAACCTCATAATTAAACATTGATGTGAGAAGATGTAGATTAGGAAATTGTATGTTTGGTTAATCCTTTAGTCTCATGTGTAACATGCTACTGGTTGGAATTCATCATCTTATTTGGTGTATCAACTCCATTAGAATATTTTTATTTCAATTATATCTCTCCCTCCCACCCCAAAAATTTTAGGTGTAGTTGCAATCCAAAGTGGTACATCAAGGGAGCTAGCCCTATCTAGAGATTCACCTCATCCTTAGGCTACCCACAAGCCTAGAGGTGTTTACATTGTGCCACTTAGATGTGGAAAGCCTAAAAATCTCCTCAAAGGGTGAAAATCCAATTGACAACAATTATATTTGAAGATATTTTTTATGAAAGATGTTTATTTTTGAAATAAAATTGATCTGATTTGCTAAGACAACTCTTATTTATTAAGACTCACAATTTTTCTATTTTATAATGTATTTTATTTATTTGAGTTAGATTTCTAATTTAATTTTCATTAACATTTACTTTTTTTTTATAATTTCTATTTATTTTTGATTTTTTTCTTTAGTTAGTGTTATTTTTAGTTTAAGTTTAGATCTATTATTTTTAGTTTTCTTAATTAGTTTATTTTTTAGTTTCTTAGTAGATAGATGTTATTTTTATCATCTCTTTAGGATTTTTGAGTTATATTGATATTTTATTCTTTCTTATTTATTATCTTTGATGATCATTTATGAGCACAGACATAAGATATAATTTTCAATAATCTAAAATGTATATCCTTCAAGAGATTATCTAATTCATAAACTTTATTCTATCAGATAGGTTAAATGATAGTTTATATTAGACTTGAGATTGAGTTATATATATTGAAGGAATGATTAGCTTCTTAAATCAAAACATGATTTATGATTAACTCTTCTTGACACAGTTGATTTTCATGTTGTGTTTTATCAAATTAATAAATGTTTGTCAGCTTGATTTTTATTTATTATTGAACATAGTAATCCCCTACAACTTTAAAATACCCCTTTACTTTTATTAGTTTGCAGGTATGGTGTATCCTTCATTTTTCTAACAATTGTTTTTTGATGTTGGTTAATGATTTATTTCTTTTGGTCTATAAATATTTTGCCAATTTTGGTTTGATGTTTTACTCTTCTTTTTCCTTTTTGGTTTGTGCTCTTTTATTTTCTTGTTTGTTTACTTTGTATTGTTGCTTCCTTTTACTTTTGATAAGATCAATGAAGGTTACAAATGGAGAAGTTTCACTTTATGAAGGAAGAGTACAAGAATTCTAAAAATTGTTAAAAGTATTAATTATTTTTTGATGTTATCATTTATGAATTCAATTTTCTTTATATATGATAATATATGCTGAGTTGTATCAAGCTATTAAAGTATTACTTATTTTTTAGATTTTATACTTAAGGTATTTATGTTAGATTGTGCATCTAGCCCAATCTTCTCTGCTATATCATTCCCTTTCTTCATGCCATGCTAGCTAAACGATCCATCCCTTGTCAAAATTCATTATTAATAGAGTTCAGTCATAGCTACATGAGAAATGATTTTCTTGGATCATACTCTCAAGAATATGTTTTTGTTTGCTACTCAAATTCATTACTCAAACTGACTAGCAAGATTTCTAGTGTTGTGCCTATTTTTCACACTCCCTTAATTTTTTTTTAATTAATACTTTCTACCATAGAGATGACTCTGCCATAAAATTTAAAAGTGTGTTAAGGCCCTAGTCAATTATTAGTGTATTTGAATGTATATTTTTTATTATGAATTGATGATGATTGGTTGATGAATTCATGTTTATATTTTCAGTGGTTTCAAAAAGCATAGTGGATAAATGAATACAATATGCATATATATTTATCATTGTGAAATTTGTGATCAATTATCTTGATTTTAGTCATTATCAAGTCATGAGGCAGAATTTCAGTTTGGAATGGTTTGAAATTTGGAAATACATATATTTGATATAATATATCTATTTTATATTAATAAATATAGATTGTAATAATAACTTCTAGATTATTCTTTTAGTTTGATAGATTGAACAATCTATGGTGATTATTTGGCATATATGGATAATGTGATTATTGGTTAAAATAGATACTATGAATATATAGGCAAGTAAGTCATGATTATTGTATAAAACACTTTATTCATGGTCAGATGCACCATTTCATTTGTTTTGGGAATCATATAGTTCTCAGTTGGAAACGAACCTCAATTGGGTAGATTTTAGTCATAATAAAGATCATTTGAAGTAATATATTTCATCAGTTATGATTATTTTATGAATTATATTGAAAGCTCATTTCCATTTTTGGTATGTTAGATTTTTGAATCTATCGACATACTGAGGTTGATTTGTTGCTTGAATCAGTCAATTGTAAGTATATAAAGGACATCTTAAATTTATAAGTGTTTAATTTTATATCCTATTTTGATAAGTTCCTAATTCAAAAAATTTCTAAGCCTAAGCTCTAAAGGTGATATCTTACTTTCAAAACATCTTACCTTAAGATTATTTATCCTAAGTCTTGAAATGACATTGTTAGAATCCACCAAATTATGATTGAATCTAAGTCTTAGGGCTTCATTATTTTTGAAAGACAAAGATTAGCTATAAGGTAAATCAATTTCCTTGAGTCTAAGTCTTAAAATGTTGTTTTTAAAGACAAGTATTAGATTGTTTTCAAGGCATACGCAACGACCCATTGGCACTCTCGTTGGCATGATGAGTTGGCAGCATGTTTTCATGGCACATTAAGTTGGCAAGAATATTTAATGTAGAGAATAATAACGAAGAATTGAGATCAAGTTGGGATTTGGTGTCAAGGAAGAATTTAATGTGAAACATGTTTGCCTTGAATGGTGAAAGTCAATAAAGAGGATAGTAGGAAGATTAGTCATTACTAAAGTTGATCATGATGATAATGAATCTATCATAATTTATAAGTATATCCTTGGTTAAAGAGAGCTAATATAAATTGAACACATCAATAATTTAGTTATAGTAGAGGGTGGAAACTACAAATAGGTAATTTTTCTTGGTCTTTTTTTCATTTCATGAAGCTTGATTATAAAATCAAAGCTCTGTCAGTTTGCATTCTAAGTGGATTTCAAGTTGCAAAGAAGGAAATTTTAAGAATTCTAGGTAGAAAGACTACAAAGGTGCATTACCAGGTATGTCATAAACAAGATAAATGAATTTTTGAGAAATATTTATTTGATGTTTTGAAAAAAATGTTATTCTATTCTACATGGAATAAATTTTATTTGATGATCTATGCATGCATATCATAGAAGTTGATTAAACTTGTAGTGATTGAGTATTCAATTTACTTGCATGAATGAGCTAGTTTGAGTTTTTCTTGATGGAAGATGAGAATAAATCTTGCATGATTGATTTTGTGAATATCCATTCATGGTTTTGATAGGTTTATCTATACGTGAATACTTTGAAAGATGAATGATGCCTTAGTCTTGAATATCCTTCTAGTGCATGCATATTAGTAAAGACTAGTTTTAGGTTTGATATATTATTTTCATAATTGAAATATAAAATTATTTGGGTTTTGATATCCTTCATAGTTTTTAGTATGTATAAATTTGAGAAATAATAGAAGTTTTTTAGATTCATGTTTTAGTTTGGACTTCTAGGATTTGTTTAGTTTTAGTGGTTTCATTAAAGGTTTTAGATTAAAGGATTTTGGTGCATACATATTAGTTTTAGGTTTTGGAGGAAATTTTGCATGTATGTTATGGAAATGAGATTATTGAGTTTGAAATAAGGGAAGGTTTTTCTTATCTTGTGCTTAGATTCTAGGATTTGGTAGGCCTATTATTTTTTGATGTATATGATGTTTCAGTTTTTTGAAACCATATTTTTTTTCATGTAAGTTTTTGTTAAGGTTTGAAAGCTTGTTTTACATTATGGTAAAAGTAGGTTTTGAAGGGACCCCAAAACCCTTTAATAGAATTAAGAAAGATAAAGAATTAATAATCACCAAGAAAAGTAGTCCTGAAACCTACTAAAGAGTAGCATCAAAATCAGGTTTTACAGGGACTTGAAACCATAGACAAAGTCCAATAAAAGTACCTAGGTTTTACAAGGACCTGAAACCTCAAAGAACTAACAGCATAGGGAAAAGAATGCTAAAAAATATATATCCTTAGCATTCTGTCCTGGCCAATAATGCAGGTTGCCATTACAATAATGACTCACAAGCATTTACCGAGACATTAAAAATATGCAAAATACCTTTGGTTTCTATGTCCCTATGATTTGACAAAGACACCATCAAATCCAGTAATAATGACAGCCATAGCCAAGTCAAGAAAAAGGCTATGCTCCACCACGCCCTCAAACCCTAAAATCGCACTACCCGCAGCCCTGGCATCCTTAATCAGTGTCTCAAAAATACAAAAATATAGATCACCAAAGAGACACGGAGCCTTGTCTACCATGAATGCCATGACCCTGTGAATAACCCCATCTATAATCATCAGTGTTGACAAACCCCCTCCACATTCCCACAAAACTGACAAAAACCCCCAGTCGTAGCAATAGTACTCCATCACCACCCACAAGGTCATAGGGTCAAACTCCACCACCTCCACCCCTCTCAATGCCAACCATTCCTGGAAGTCCCTGTGTGTGCCCTTCACCGTGGCTATGACGGTCAAACCTGCTGACAGGGTGACTCCCACTAAGACCATCGACCAGCTTCGACTCCTGCCAAGACCATTGACCAAATTTGATGGTTTGAAAGCTTGTTGAATGGTATTAGATTTTTGATTTAAGATTAATCTAAATATACCCTAAGATATTGATGTTTAAGTAATTTTTTATGTATACCATGCTTGCCTTGGAAAGGTTTCAAAAACATTTTGTTTCCTAAAATCTTGGTTGTTATTGAAATAAATGTATCTCATCTTTCTGTAAGAACATTTTGGTTTGTTTGTTTTACAAAGTTCATGAGATAGTTAAATGTAGAAAAAATATGATTTTTGCGGTTAGCCATAGTGTAGAAGGTTATATCAAGAAGTTGTTAAACATATAAATGGGTGGTTTGGAAGTCGTAATTTTCATCCACCATTTTAAATTGCAAATATTGGTTTTAAAGAGAGTCATATAAAATATGAAATTCTTCTTAAATTTACATCTCAGTATTGAAGTCTTGGGTTTTGTTTTGAAATTGGATGTTGAAATAATAGTACTTAAAGAAGTCAGTTGTTTCTGAATTGAAATTTTGACGAGGATTATTTTTTGAACAAAGTGATTTGTGCTTCAAAATATTATTTGGTGTTACATTTTGAAAGTATTAGGTAGGAATCATGTTGTAAAAATATTATGGGTTTGATTAAAGAATTTGAGTAGAATTTATTATGAAATTTTATTAGGGTTTCATTTGAAGTTTTGATAGTATATGGTTTATATTTTTAGACTTTGATGATTATTAGATCTCAGCAGGATAGTTTTTATTTATATCAGTTGAACTATAGTTGGCAGAACTTTATTTTTACATACTTGATATTTTGACATGAAATTTTGATACGTGAACTTTTAGATTTTGATCATTTTAAGAAGTATTATAGACTTAATAATAAATAGAATACATTAATCAATTAATAAATAGATAAGTAAAAGTTTAATAAAATTCTATTTATATCAAACCATAATGCATATTCCAAAAAATAGCTTAGGCATATATATACATACGTGTGTGTGTGTGTGTGTGTGTGTGTGTGTGTGTGTGTGTGTGTGTGTGTGTGTGTGTGTGTGTGTGTATGCCTAAGTTAATTTTTGGAATATGCATTATGGTTTAATATAAATAGAATTTTATTAAACTTATACTTATCTATTTATTAATTGATATATGTATTCTATTTACTATTAATTGATAAGAGTCCACACCCATTTAGATAAGTACCTGGTCTATATTAAAAAAATTGATCTATTAAGAATTTTTAAGTCTTAATTAAAGTTATTCTTAACCAACAATTGTTTATAATTAATTGAATTTTAAGTCAATTAGTTAACTTAAACTAATAACTAACTAAGGTTATTTATAACTTATTTTTCAACTAAGTTTGGAGCATAAAAGGAGATCAAGGATTCATTTGAGGAGGAACAACATAGGTATTGAAGACTTATACATTGTGAAGTAAATCATTTATCTCTCTCTTCTATAAAAATTATATGTGATAACATGACTTTTGAAGATAGACGAATGGTAATTTCTCTAATGGTTGAGTATGCTACTTAGACAATGTGGGTATATCTAGTTTTATATTATCCTTTATAACTGATTCTTTGATGATTGTCAACTTTAATATCTTTTGTTGATTGCAGCTTATAGTCCTATGTGTAGAATATGAGTATTCAACCCAAATAATGATGAAAACATCACTTTTTATGACAAATTATTGATCTAATTTATTGTAAAAATTATCTTTGAAGATATTTTGTGTGAAGGATGTTGATTTGTCAAATAAAATTGATCTGATTTGTTAAGACAACTCTTATTTATTAAGACTCACAATTTTTCTATTTTATAATGTATTTTATTTGTTTGAGTTTGATTTCTAATTTAGTTTTCATTAACATTATTTTACCTTTTTTTTATAGTTTCTATTTATTTTTTATTTCTTTCTTAAGTTAGTGTTAGTTTTAGTTTAGATTAGATTTCTTATTTTTAGTTTTCTTAATTAGTTTATTGTTTAGTTTCTTAGTAGATAGATGTTATTTTTATCATCTCTTTAGGATTTTTGAGATATATTGATATTTTATCTTTATTATTTATTATCTTTGATGATCATTTATGAGTATGGACATAAGATATACTTTTCAACAATCTTAAGTTTACGTCCTTCAAGAGATTGTCTATTTCATAGACTTTATTATATTAGATTGATCAGATGAAAGTTTATATCAGATTTGAGACTGCATTATATATATTGAAGGAATGATCAGTTTCTTAGATCAAAACATGGTTTATGAGTAACTACTCTTGACATACTTGATTTTCATGCTGTATTTGATCAACTTAATAAATGTTCAAAGCTCGATTTAGATTTATTATTGAACATAATAATCACTAAAACTTTAAACAATCCCTTTACATGTCTTAGGATTGATTTTCAACCATATGTATCTTATGGTTAAACTGATATAATTCCATCTTGAACTTCATGATAGGCGAATGAGTTGATTCATGGGTGTGGCAATTTTCACCATCAACATAGTGTTATATCATCATTTATGAAAAATCCATTATCTTTCATGGTGGTTATGAAATTTATCACTTTTGTGTATTGTTCATCTCGATATTCATTAGTTTATGGTGATGGTATATAAATATCTCTTTGTCACAACATGTCTATTTCAATAACTTCCATAATTTGCCTATGTTGTAGCTTAGATATGATTTCCAACTCAAGTTACATTGTGTTTTGTTGAATTAGGAAAACATCCTCATGTTCAAAATTAGTATGATTTTAAAAAACTTCTAGAATAGTCATTCTCTTGACAAGCCAAGTATTATAATTTAATGACTCCCAATTTGATTTTATTGCATTATCATCAAATCCAATATATTTTTGTATATCATGAAATGGGTTGTAAAGTAACAACTCTGACTAGAAAAAACTAACTCATTTATGTGAATCACATGTAGGGATGGTATAAAACCTTGGGAATAATCTCATAATAGCTACGATACTCTATAAATACCATTTATTATCAAATTTTCACTTTGGATTATATGTGAAAGATCTAACTACCACAATAAGTGAAACACTTTCCATGGAAAAAGGTCTATTTTTGTGTCTATCAATGAAATGTTTTATATGGTCATCATGGTCATCTTAGTATTTTTAGCTACCTATTTAAACACCTCATGAAAAACATTTAAGTTGATAAATATTCTATTGATCTCTGCTAATAAGAGATCTAATAGGAAGTTATTGTGATTTTATAAATAAAGTGAAATGTTATACTAACATTAATTTTTTTTTGTAAAGAGATGGTTTGGGAAGGATAGATAATGAAATAATTTATATGATGCATAAATTTACCATCAATATTTAATAATAAAATTAGATTTATAACAAATTACTAGATTTACCTTTTTTATTTCTTTGACCTTTTTTATGATTGTCTTATGTATTTTTGTATTCACTACCTTTATTGCTCTAATTTTTTGCATGTTTAATTTTTGATTGATTTGATTTACATTTATTTATATTTATATATTTTTAATTTTTTAACCTATATTGATTGTGTATTCTAAAAGAGTCAAACCTTGCAATTTGTGTATTATTAATGCCCAATCCAACTATAAACATAGTTGGTTTGTGTGGCCCTTTTGTATTGGTGTAATCAGAATTATAAGTGGAGTTACATATTCAAATGGTATTCCTGAGTAACTATCAAACTTGACCATAACATATGTTGGTGCTTTTGACATGGCACTTCCAAGTTTATATATTATACTTTGAATATGCCCAAGAGATCCATTTACAAGACCTAATTATATCCAAATATTGGAGGTTAAGATTACCCTTGCATCCTTAGAAATTAGTAATTCTACATCAAGTGCATAATTTTAGCCTCCTGCTAGTGAACTAAAACTATTTACCTTGGTTTTAATGCTATGTGAAACATGTTGTTTCAGTGAATGTAATTTTAATTTGTTATGGTTATTCACATTATCATTTTTGGTAAAAAAAGAATACTATTGTCAAGTTATTCATTGATGGATCTATTTATTCTGACATTAGATATTGTCATCAATAAATTCCAATCATCAATTGTTGGATTTACATCACTAATATTTATTAGAAGTTGATGAAACCTTTTTTGGTCCTTATATTCTCCTTATTTTCAAAATAACTTATCCAAATTAACAATTGTTTTGAAATTCTTTTCACAATAGTTTTACATGTCTATTACTATCATATAGTGGCCTATCACAAACATGAGTAAAATTGTGCCAAATTTCCAAACAAAATTATATATATATATATATATATACACACACACACATATATATATATATATATACATATATATATATATATATATATATGTATACATATATATATATGTATACATATATATATATGTATATATATATGTATCTATATATATATATGTATGTATATATATGTGTATATATGTATATATATATATATGTATATGTATATATATGTACATATATATATGTATATATATATATGTACATATATATGTATATATATATATATATATATACATATATATACATATATATATATATACATATATATATATACATATATACATATATATATATATATGTATATGTATATGTATATGTATATGTATATATATGTATATATATATATATATATATATATATATATATATATATATATATATATATATATGACTTCAAATCTCATGTTTGCATTTAGAGGAAATTCCTGATGATCTTGAGAGTCTATGTTTTGTAGAAAGGTTTATCCAATGAAGTTCATTTCAATAATCAACATGTGTTTTATGTGGAAAATATCTTCTTGGAAAGTTATAAGTATTGTTCCTTCTAATTAAAAAATATATATGATTTTAATTCAACTTTGTGAATAGATGGTTGAGACACCAATAATGTATGTTGTAACTCTAATTGATATAAGTAATAGAAGTTGAGAACACTCTGGGAATGTTTCATCTTAAGGAGATTGGCATATGGCAAATATTAGAAATATTTTCCTATTCATGTTCTTCCTTAAATTATCATGCATAATGGAAAAGTATTTTGACCTTGATGATAATGTGTCATAATTATATCCAATGTTTTATTTTGTTTATCACCTAATGTTCCATAATTCATATTCAGTCTTATATCATCATTTATAAGAAACCAATTATATTTCATGGTGGTTATGAAATTTATCACTTTATTAGTGTATTCTTCATCTTGATATTCATTATTCGATGGTGATTGTCTATCAATATCTCTTCTTACCAACAAATCTATTTAGTAACTTTCATTAGTTTTCCACATTATAGCCTAGACATGATTTCCCACTCATGCTCTATTGTGATTTTTGAATTGGGGTAACATCCTCATGTTCAAAATCACTATGATTTGAAACATATTATTGAATATGCATTCAATTGACATGCCGAGGATTATAATTTAATTTTTCCCAATTTTATTTTATTACATCATCATCAAGTCCAATATCTCTTTGTGTATCACCAAATGGATTGTAAAGTAATAATTTTGACTAGGAAAAATCAACCTATTTATGTGAATCACATGTAGGCATGGTGGAAAACCTTGGGAATAATCTCACAATAGATAAAATACTCCTTACCTCCTATTTATTATCCCTTTTCAATTTGGATTATATGTGCAATATCTAGCTAACTCATTAAGTGAAACACTTTGAATGGAGAAAGGTCTATTTTTGTATCCATCAATGAAATATTTTTTTATGTTCTCATGGTAATCTTCATATTTTTTAGATACCTATTTGAACACCTCACATGAAACATTAAAATTAACAAATACTTTACTACTCTCTTCTAATGGAAGCTATGGTAGAAAATGATTGTGATTTTAGACATTGAGTGAAATGTTATACTAACATTAAAATTTGTTTGTAATCAAATGGTCTAGGAAGGATATATAAAAAAATAATTTAGATGGGTCAAATATTTAAAATCAAATTTAATAGAAAAATAAAATTTATAACAAAGCAACACGTTTATCCTTTTTTATTTCTTTGTGATTTTTTATGGTCTTCTGTATTTTTTATTTGTTGCCTTCGTTGCTATGATTTTGTGTGTTTTAATTTTTTGATTGATTTGATTTTTTTATTTATATTTATATGTTTTTTAATTTTTTAACCTATATCAAAAAATTTAGCCTATATTTATGAATATTTGTTTATATTCATAACTTGTTAACCTATATCAAATGTTGTTGGATGAAAGATTTTCCATGTTCATCATGGTCATATTCATTTTTTTAGCTACCTATTTGAACACCTCACATGAAAAATTCAAATTGAAAAATAATCTACTGCTCTCTACTAATAGAAGTTCCAAAAACATGTGATGTGTTTCTTATGCCCCAATGTATATTTCAATAATTATTTCAGTTAGAAGTCTTCTATATGATCTTGTTGTTAATTCATTAGTGTTTCTAATGTTTTCAATCTAAATCAACATTTTATGATAAATTTTAAATCTCTTCTATGATTTTATTCCATACTTGAAAAATTAATTGACTACAACATGCTTGGAAGAATAAGTTGCTAGTCTACATTTGTTATCCATAGTTTTAGTATGTAGTGATTATGTGTATTTACTCTATTATCATTTCTTTAAGGTTTAAAACTTTTATCTCCTATCCCTGAGTCTTGATATAATTTCAATCCCTGAAGATTCAATGGTCATGTCACATTATACATATAATAAATAATAACTTGACTTTTAGTTATTACACACACATTATTTTTAATATATATAATTATTTAAATTATTTAACATCTTACCTAAAAACCATTCTTTTTTCTATCCAATAATTGGAGGTTAACATGACCCTTGCATCCTTATAAATTAGTAACTCTGCATTAAGTTCATCATTTTAACCTCCTACTAGTACATTAAGAGCATTTTCATCAATGTAAACATCTGGATAGAACTTTCCATGTTCTATTTTATATTTGAGTGCCTTATCTACACACTCAATATTGATATTAAATTTGTAGTTTGTTCTATGTTGATCCCTCCTCTTAACTATAGTCATCATAAAATATTTTATTTGACATGGTAAAACCTTAACTATTTCTTTTAATTATTGTGGAAAATTATTATGTCCTTTATATATTGACCTCTAGTTGCATGTGTCACTTTTATAATTGGGTTGATGGGATATTAACATATCTCAAGTTGTGTTAATTTTTCAAGTTCTAGGGCTTGTGGCCCAAGATCCATATTATTTGATGTTGAAAATCAATGATGGCCTTTCTCTTTTTGACATCTATTGCATATAAGGCCTTCAACTATTTAGGAAAAAGTTATTCCAATGTAACTTTCTTGAAAAATATAGAACATGTTTGGCGAAGCAAGCTTCTCTAAACCATGTCAAAAATTCATTTGAAAATTACTCAAATCTCTCCCAAGATTTCCATTAGGATTAGTTATATTTTGTTCCCTTTCATTTTATGAATCTTTCATTTGTATTCTTATTCTAGGTTTAAATGTTGACTCTTCTTCTAAACCATTATTTTACATTCATTTTCTTCTTCTAGGTTGTCATTTTGTCTACTTTGTATATCATTATTTTTTACATTATTTGCAATAACAACATCCATTATATTTTGAGTTGCATTCTTTTGTCTTTAATCATATGATTTATTGATACTAAATTTTATTCTTCATAATTAATGTCAAGGTTATCGATCAATCAAAGATGGTACCTTTGAGATGATTCATGATGAATTTCTTATTTGTGTTGACTTTCTACCTTAGTCAATTAATTTGAATGCATTTATATTTTTAATATTTTTCTTAATATATATTTCTCATCTTGATATGTTTGTGCTCAAATTTGTTTCATTGTATTTAGATGTTCTCTCTTTTCTATTTCTAATTCTTCGGCCATGTGTTCTTGATATCTTTGTCTATCACTATCATTTAATTTTTTTATTTTTATCTCTTTGTGCATAAGTCATTCGTTTTTGTCTTTGTCTATGATAATATCTTTAATATTCTCTTTGTTATTCACTTTATTGTTCTTAGTTTGTAAAATTCAATTTTGGTCGAGCCATATCTACATTATTTTTAAAAATAATAAGATTTTAACTTGATTTGAATAATATATTACATTTGATGATTATGGGATATCTAAATAATATTCATAATTCAAAAATATATAGAAACATCAAATATATTAATATGTATATTAATAATTTATCAAAATGATATTTAAAATATTGTGTAAGTTAGAGAAATTAATATATTGAAAATTTAGCTTGCAAATGAGGACATGAGCCTTATTCATTACATATATGATCAGGGTGAAGGTTGTTTAAACATAAAATATGTAAGTAGTTATTGTGATTTTAGAAATAAAGTCAAATGTTATACTAATGTTAAAATTTATTTGCAAACAGATGGTCCCGGAAGGAAAGATAATAAAATAATTTATACGGGGCATAGATTTACCATCAAAATTACTAAGAAAAGTATATTTATAACAAAACAACATATTTACCTTTTTTTTCTTTGTGTTTCTTTATGGTTGTCTTATGTATTTTTATTTATTGCCTTTACTGCTCTAATTTTGTATGTGTTTGCTTTTTGATTATTTGATTTGTATTTATTTATAATTATATGTTTTTTATTTTGTTTCAAAGATCTTGTCAATTGATTTAAACATTGTGTTAGATCTTATCATTAATTTTATTTATATTATGTTGGATCTTATTAAAAAAAATTATTTACATTAAACTCAACTTAAAATAGATGTTGGCCAGTTTCCATATAATGGCAGCATCATGTTGCTCCCAACCCTTTCTCTCATTGTAGAATGACTAAACCAAAATCAAAGATATACCTCCAAAACTCATGTTTATAATCTCATGCAATTCCTATTAAAGTCAAAAGTGTATATTTTGTATCAATGTTTTTCCAATGAATCTCATTTCATCAATCAATATGTATTTCATGTGGTGGATCTCTTCTTGAAAACTTGTAAGTTTTGTTCCTTATAACTTAGAAAAATATATGATTGGGATTAAAAGTTATGAATGGATGGTTGAGGCACCAATATTAAATGCTACAAATTTATTTGGTGCAAGTAATAGCAATGGGGAATTCTCTAGGATTTTTTTACCTTAAAGAGCTCAACATATGTAAATAATTAGAAATGATTTTCATGTTCTTATTATTCTTTGAATTATAATGCATAATGGTAAATTATTTTGAACTTAATGATAATGTGCCATAATTATAGCCATTGTTTTTTGTTTAGCACCTAATGCTCAACAATTCATATTCAGTGTTTTATCATCATCTATGAGAAACCTATTATATTTCATGGTGGTTATGAAATTTATATACTTGTTTGTGTATTATTCATCTTGATTTTCATTATTCCATGGTAATTTCTATCAATATCTCTTCTTTCCAACATATCTATTTCAGTAACTTCCATAATTTATCCATGTTGTAGCCTAGATACGATTTCCCATTCATGTTCCATTATGTTTTTAAATTGGGGTAACACCCTCATGTTTATAATCACTATGATTTTTGAAAATCTTATGGAATATTCATTCACTTGACATGCCAAGGATTATAATTTAATGACTCCTAATTTAATTTTATTGCATCATCATCAAGTCCACTAGCTCTTTATATATAAGGAAATGGATTGTAAAGTATTAACTTTGACCAATAAAAAATCCACCCATTTATGTGAATCACATGTAGGGATGGCGGAAAACCTTGGGAATAATCTCAAAATATATGTGATACTCCTCACATCCAATTTATTATCCTTTTTCACTTTGGATTATATGTGCAAGATCTACCTACCTCAATAAGTGAAACACTTTCCATGGAAAAAGGTCTATTTTTATATCCATCAATGAAAGATTATATATGTTTACCATAGTCATCTTCATCTTTTTTAGGTACCTATTTGAACACCTCATGAGAAACATTCAAATTGACAAATACTCTATTATCTATGCTAACATAAACTCCAACATGTGACATGTTTCTTGTGCCATAATGTCTCTTTAAACAATTATTCTAGCTAGAAGTATTTTATGTGATCTTACAACTAATTCATTATGGTTTTAAATATTTGCAGACTACATCAAAATTTGATGATAATTTTTAGTGGTATTCTCTTGTTTTGTTTTATACTTGGTAGTTAATTGACAATATCATGTTTAAAAATAATAGGTTGTCAATCTACATTTATTCTCCATAGTTATAGTATGTAGTGATTATGTGAATTTAATTTGTCATCATTTATTTCAGGTTCAATTTTTTTTATCTCGTGTCCTAAGTTTTAATGGCCACAATGCATTATACTTATAAGCAATAATAACTTGATTTTTAGTTCTTGCACACATTACTTTTAATATGTATAAAATTATTTAAAGTATTGAACATATTACCTACAAACCATTAATCCTCTTTTCTTACATAGATAGGAACCATCTTTACACATTATATGTTATTCTAAACAATTGAGTATCTCTTCATAGTCTTGTATTTACATATAATAATTTAATAGATATATTGAGAAAATTAAAAAAATGTATAAAACATAGATTTTATGAGGACTTATAACATACCTGTACGTTTCATTGGTGTGGATCTTCCTAAGGATTCCATGTGTGAACAATATAATGAAATTATTTCTCAAAATTTTTTCCATTCATAATCCTTTATCCAATCAAGGTTGTCTATTTTTGGTGCTCTATCTAATCATATGAATCTATGCACATGTGGTGCACCTCTATGTTTCTGTTCATATTGGACCAGTAATCTTTTACTTTCATTCTTTTATGCAATGTAATTTTTTTCAAATTCTTCTTAATATAATTTTTTTATTGTGAAGATAAATTTCTTCCTCTTTTGGGTTGTTCTTTTTTGATTTCACTACTCCATATAGGTTTTATCCATGCAGTCAATCATATTTAGTATATATGAATGAGAGAAAATCTAACATGGTATTAGAGCTTTATTGGTATTTGAATACAATTATTCCTATTGTGAGATCTAACATTCAACTTATTCATGTGTTTTTCTTAATTTCAATTTTCAAGGGTTTGGTGGGATTTCTCAAAAATCTATGCAAATCTATATAGTTGGGGTTTCAAAATGAAAAATAGATAGTTTAAATGGATTTAGAAGTCATCAAAGCCCTATGATTGGTTGTAAAGATGACCTGGTTTCAAGATAGTCAATGTTTTTCTATTTTTAAAGGGTTTGAAGGCATTTTTTTGAAAATCTATAGATTTCATACCATTTGGTACTCAAATAAGAAAATGATTTCTAAGTTTCTCTAGGTTTTTTCAAAACATGAGTTGGGTATTTAGCATATTTTCATAAAGATGCATATATTTTCCAAGATATGGGTTCTTTTTTTTTTTTTTTTTTTGCCTTTTTTAGTTGGTTTTGATGATTTTTGCAAACTTTAAACACTTTAAAAATTAGACTTTCCATCCACCTGAGACCTCCTTTACATTATGATGTAGATATATAAACATGGACATGTTTTCATGCATTAATGGGTCAAAAGGCTCATTGGACCAACCCTTTGATATGTGGTGAAGTGTGCTTGTGCCCACCACATAGTCATGCTTTTATGGGTCCCAAGGCCTATCAGCTCAACTACTAATTTTGTGATGATGTGATATGTGAGTCTCACATGTTTATGTTTGTATTAGACCATAGGTCTTGTCTCCTGACTACCTACAATGTAGTGATGCATAAATTTATGTACTTGTGACTTGACATGATTGAAGGCCCACCAACCTAGATGTTTCATCTATGGTGATGTAGATCATTGAAGGTGCACACCCTCTATGCCTCTACAAATTATATAGTCATCTTACCTTCTCCATCCACATGTGATATACTTAACTCACTCTAATAGCTACCTCTTCCCACCCCCAACATATGGTGGAGGTATTTAGGCCATCAATTTTAGGTCTAATGATTCTTCCTTCTAGCGATATATGCACAATTATTAAATAAAATCTAGTCATTTATGAGACTATCCATTGGTAAACAAATGAAATTTTGGGAGTGACATCACTCCCCAAATTACATTATCATTAAAGTGACATCATCAAGGGGGAGAACCCTCATCCTACCCATTATCCCCATAATCATATGGTGTGGTCACATGAAGGGGAAAGACCTCACCCTGGCCCTTATCCCCTAGTCATATGGTGTGGTCACGTTAAGGGGGATTAGATTTGGATTCGTACTAGTGGGGGATTAACTTTAACACCCAATTTCAAGTTTTGAAATCTCAACATTTTTTCAAATTTTGCAAATTAGAGAATCACCTTGCCATATTGAACTTCAATCAAGCATAAATTTCAACTCCTTGGTCCTTTTGATGTGCTATTTTTTTAAAGGAATTTTTTTTTGAGCTCTTTACATTAGTTTTATTCTCATAACCTTGTTAATATTAACATCTACATATTTAGGGGGTATTACATTACTAGTCTACAACACACACAATTTAGCACATACTTCCTTTCTACACAATGGATCTTAGTTCTATTTTTCTTCTTACACCATTAAACTATCACAAGTGGAAAGTAAAAGTGAAAATAATCTTAAGGGGTAAAGGATTACACCAAATTAGGATGGGTAAAAAATTATAATTGACACTTGATGCAAATAAGGTGAAGTGGTACAGCCAAAGTGATGAAGCCTATAGTCTATTGTACCTATCTATATCTTCTAAATTACTTTTTCATATTAAATTTGAAATAAGTCTAGATCAAGTGTAGACCTTATTGGATAAACTCTTTGGAAAGTAAGATTAAATTAGGGGTCTTAAGTTGGATAATGAGCTCATTAGTTTGAGGCTAAGAAACTTTTATATGACATAATTATTTTTCACCAAGTTCAAATCACTTAGGTTATAGTTGAAACTATGTGACATTAACAAAAAAGATGATCAATTAATTTTTTCCATCTTTTCCAAATTGGTATATGACTATTCCATATTCATTTCTACCTTCCACACCACCAAGCATGACCTTGGAGCAACATGAACCATGTCATATTTTGATGACTTTGCTAATAAATTGACTCAAGAGAAATATAAGATCATTCAAATGGTTACACTAAATTAATCTAAATCTCATGTTTTAATTGTGAGTCATGAAAAATAGAAGGCTTCCAATAGCAAGGAAAAAAAATAAAACAAGGACCTAGAACAAAGAAAGGTTTATTAGTTTGATGCTAAGCCAAAAGCATTAAAAGATTCCTCTTCTTCATATGCAAAATACAAAAAAAAATTAACTCACATGTGGATATTATAAGAATATGGGTAGGATGAATCCAAATACATGAAGAAGCAGATTGACCTATAGACACCAATATTGTGTCAACCCCCCCTTATTCCACTTCTAAACACTTACACACTTTATTAATTTAAAATAAATTACTTATTTTAAATTAATGACATCACCCTAGACACCTCACCTTGGACACCTCACCCTTAGACCATTTCTCACCCTATGAGTCACCCAAGACCTATTCTCACTCCCTCCTAACCTCCTAACTAACTCTCGTGCCTAATAAACCCATCTTTTGACCGTTCTCCAATGGCAAATGCACCTAGTGGATGGAGAAATGGGAAAAGGGCTAAAAATATCCCTTTTACCCATTCTTCATCCGTCGACATCGGTCAACTATCAGTCGACACTAGTGGGATAGCCAACATTGATTACATAAATTGAGTTCCAACATTAAGTTAGCCCCCTGAACTCTCTCTCTCTCTCTCCCCTCTTGGACCCCCAAACTCTTTGATATCGATGCGCACACTCTGAGACCAAGCATTAGACTTCGACTTTCACTCTCTTTGGCTACAAAAACTCTACGCAAGTCACTCCAGATTGGAATGGAACATTGTACGAGGAACTCAACATCAGCCACAATAGGAATAAGCATTCTTACACCTCTAGTTCTTCACCAAGTAGAGCTAAGTATTATTCTGGTATCCATTTTAGTAATTTAGAATACATTAGTAATTAGTTTCTATTTACTATTTCTACTATCAACCCAACCTGACTTTCTTCTTGGAGAGGCTGAAAAATCCTTCCTCTTATTCTTACCCTCTTCTCACACCTACCCTCTACCTTTGCCCCTTCTCAGACCCTATTATCTTACCTACAACCCTGCACAAATTCTTAAACTCCTAGACTCTTCTATCGAGAACAGACTCTTTTGTCAAGCATAGACATATTCCAAAACCTGTCCAAGGCCCATTGCCCCTACCAACATTGGTAACATAACCGACATCAGCATATTGACCAACAGACGCCGACAGGACTACTGATGTCAGTGACTGTGACAAACTGACTGCAAAAAATAGGTACGTGTTATCTTTATTTCTCTTTCTTAGTCTTTCATCATTTCTTTTTATATAACACTCTTTTTTATTAAATAGTGGACTATCATCCCTTAAGGAAGTTTTTACGCTTCCGAGACCAAGCATATAGCTTGGCAGTCCACCATCTCTCTCTCTAACATTCTCCTTGTTTGATTTTTTTTCTTATATACAGGTGTCTTCTTCCATATCTAAAGAGGAGCTCCTACAACGCTTGGATATGGTGCACAACTTAATTTGGGTAACATACAAACCCCTGACCTTTAACCTTTAGTTTCTTCTTTAATCTGAATATAATTAGCAAAAACGTAGAGAAACATTCTGGCACGCCCAGTGGGACCTTGGAGTTTTCCTTGGGTTCATTTTTTTCTAAAAAGCAAAATTTCATATAGGTGCATTAGAAAAAAATTCTCTTCTTGCATCTTCTTCTTCTATCTCTTTATTTCGAAAAGAAACCATTAGCACACGTTAAAAAGAACATCTTTCTTTTTCTTCTTGTCACTTCTTCCCTGCATCTTAGAGTAGTGAAAATTCATAATCTTAACCTTTTCTCCACTTGTTTGCATCTAAACAAAACATTTCAAATTGGGTTAAAAATTATTGTATTTCATTCCTGCTTAAATGCATACTTAACCCTCTCACTTAGTAATTAAAATGCATTATGAATAAATCATAGTGCACAAATGTTACACAACTAGATCACAAGCACATCAAATTAAACACTTAAACAATACTTGAGACAAGGCCCGTCTAGGATTTCATCACCTAGTGGATACCTTACCCTACCTAGCGATCCTACTTGGACTTCACCACTAAGAGGAGGACCCACTCTGTTCTCTAGTAGAGTATAAACTATAGGTAAAGTATATATTGGCTAAGCGGCCCATCTCGGCTCTGGGTTTGTGAAGTGAAGGGAGCAAGCCCCAGCACTAGGCCACGTACTGAACCTAACACAAATTTTTGAGCACCAAAACATAACCCGAAACTAGCCATAGATTTCCTCTTTAAGACCTGTTCTACAAGCCCAAATTCCCAAACATATTCTTCTAAGGCATAAGCCACCATGACTCTAAAATTTATTCTTAGGAATTTAACGTTTAGAGGTTGCTTGCCATCATCTATTTTGCTCTTTTATCTAATTTTTTGAGCTGCTAAGGTCACATTCTGAGGTCCAAAAACAACTCAGAATTTCTCTTTCTTTCAAAAAAATATCAGTTTTCTATGTTTCTAGAAATACACAAAAACTGATGTCATTTTTTCCACTGGCATTGGCAACTCATCTTCACTGACATCAGTTATCCCACCGACCTTGGCAATATTCCATAACTGACATCAGTTAGTAAATCGACGTCAGTTACTGTCAACAAATTTTCTTTCAAAATAGCAAGCTTGAAACTTGACTTTTTTGTTGTTAAACATAAATTCTGGCTTTCTAAAACTGAAACACAATTTTTAGAACCTAAATCCATTTTTTCTTGGATGGTTTTGACATGTAGTCAAGCTAAATCTCTTGTTGACCATGTAAGGCAACAACCACTTCCACCTTCACCCTTTATAATAAGTCCTCTAATGCAGTATACTTCAAACACTAAGCGTACTCCTATCCAACCAACCCCCAATCAACCTCCAATCATTCCTGAAGGGGATCAAAATTTTGAGAGATTCCTTAACCTCAACATCAAGGCTCTCCAACACTATCTTGAAAGAAGCCAAACACGAGATCCTTCAGGTAATCCTGTTTATGGGATGCCAACTTCCTTGGTTGAAATGGTAATAATATCAACAGCCTCCGTTACCCAACCTATGGTCAATCAGGCCACTGCCTCAACTAGTAACCCGACCATGGCCAATGTTCAAGATTTGGCTCCCCTTCTATTTTTGGACCTACCTCCATCGGGGTTCCCGTACCCTCTCAACCACAAACAATTCAACCAAGTTTGACACCTTTTCAGAACTTGATTGTCTCTATTCCACCCACTCTTGCACCCATAAATACAAGAGTGACTACCTATCCTTTAACTAGTGTCACCTCTATTCAACCACCCTTGGTGACATCTAGTCAATTTATGCCCTCAAACTTCATGGCACAAGCCCCTTTAGCCTCGACATTGGCCCCTATGATGAACTACCAATATGCTGCACCTATACAAATGCAACTAAGTACGTCATATGCCCCTCCTAATGTCTTCCAAGTACCCTACAACCTAGGGGGTGCCCCTCCTACCAATCCATCAGCCGATATAATCAAGATGTTGATGGATAAGATGTCTAACCTTGAGACATCCATTTCAAGTTTGAAGAATGTTCTTTCATACAAACAAATTTGCAACAAACCCATCCACCCTTTGGTTCCCATTCGACCATACCCTAGCCAGTGGGAATTCCCAAAATTTACTCACTTTTAGGGTAAAGAGGACCCACAACAACATCTACGAGTGTTTAGACACACTTGCTACCTTATAACACACGATGATGCATTATTACTTCGCATGTTCCCCATGTCACTTTCTGGCGCTTCCCTTTATTGGTATAGCTCTATTACCAGTCATTCTCTCTTTACCTTCACTCAACTAGCTTAGTTATTCCTCGACCACTTTTCAATGAACATCACTAAAAAGGCCTCCATCACATACCTATATTCTATTAGACAATTTGTGATGAATCAATAGCTGACTTCATTGCCCATTGGAGAAGTTTGATCAACCAACTCTCCTTTTCTTTACCTTAACCTGAGCTCATTGAGCTCTTTTCAAGAGCATGTGCCAAGCACATCTCATCCACTTTGTGGGTTCAAACATTTTGCACATTTGATTAAGCTTTAACCATGGCTTGAAAGCTTAAACTCCACACTGTCGAAGAAGATAAGGTCAAATTGCATAGTAAAAATACCAACACAAAATCTAATGACCCTTCTTCCAAATCTTCTTCTTCCCACTCCAAATCTAAGGGATCAACAAATGCTATGGTACTTAGATCATCATCTTCTACCACAACCAACCAACCTAAATCTTCCACATCATAATACATCATAGAACAATTCCAACAATGCTATGTACAGCGTTAATACACTCCAATAGGAGAATCATACACTTCTGTATTGGATAAACTAGTCAAGCAGGGGGTCCTCAATCTCCCTCAAATATGACCACCCCAATTTGACCCCTCAAAAGCCATCCCTGCATGGTATAGGGAAAATGACTTTTGTAACTATCATCATGTCAAGGGTCATGACATAGATAATTACAAAACCCTCAAAAATGTTATTCAAGACATGTTAGACAAAGGGGATCTTATTTTGGATAAATCAAATGCGTCGACTAACCAAAACATAGATATCTTTAGACAACCATTCCCTAACCATCCCCCAAGTTAAAATAATGTTCAGACCATGGCCGATGACCTTCAAGAGTGCAATATATGCATGGTCAACACGGTCTCTCCTTTTATTCCTAACCAACCTCTCCCACAGTCTGAAGAGGTTAGTCCACCCATTCCTCCACCATGGGTAGAAGATCCTATTTTACCCACATCACCCCCACAACATCAAACACCTCCTTTAACCATTCTTCTACCTTGTGAGGAACTTGTATTACCTGTTCCTCTTGCCCCCACCTTCCCTCTTCTTCTACCATTAGAAGAGCATACCCTACGCCCTCATGTAGAAGGGGCCATAATCCCTCTACTTCACTCTTTAAAGGAACCTTCCTCTCTTGTTTGTCCTCCACCAATGGAGGATAGTCCTCAATCCACCCCTCTTTCACATGTAGGAGAGGCTACTTTGACCTCTCCTATATTGGAGGATGCCTTGATGGCACCAACGCTGACTGTCTCGCCCTCATCCATCTTATCATCAATGGGGGATCATACTTTCCCTGCTCTTAGACCACATGTTAAAGCCATGATCATCCCTACTCTCTATCCAACTAAAGATCCGAATTCTCCAACCCCTTATCTGCTGAGAGAGGAACATGCCACCTCACCCACTTTGACTGAAGAAGATCCGGTGATAGTTTTCTCTTACCTTTAGCCCGAGATCACTGCATCCAACACATTTTTGCTCTCACTATCACCCAAATCCACCAAAGGACTGATTATAAAGCCTTGCATGACATCACCTAAACCCTTTTCTTGATTGGTAGAAAACTTAGGATTTGTCCATTCTAAGAACCTAAAACATGAGATGCTATGGGAGCAACTTTAGGCTCCTTATCCTACACATCCCACTTCAACATATGCTTCCAATCCTTTTTCAACTACTCAACCTAAAGTCTCTAACAAGGATCAAGCTTTTACTTCTAAATCGTCAGAAGTTCAACCTTCCATGTCTGAACCTAAACCCTCACAAGCATCCACTATGTCAAAACAGATTAAATCTCTCAGTGTTCACCCTATATCAAACCTCACTCACCACAAGTGAAGGTAGATTTGAACCTTGCCCCACATAGTAGTGTTCCTTGCACCGTACTAAAGAAGACTACTAAACCATGTCAGAGAACTCTCCCCCACCTTCACAATTACCCTCTATTTTGGGTCCACACCCTTCTACCTTAATAGGAGTGCTCCCTACTCCAACACCTAACAAAAAAATTACCTTCATTACTCCCTTTACTCCTTAAAAACATATTTCCTTCAAAAAATATAACACCTCTCACCAAGAAAGTGCCATCTACTCGTGTGGCCACACCACCACCTAAAAAGGTGGTACAAAAAATTCTCCCTACAACTCCTAAACAGAAGTTGTCAACCCCTACTACAATGAAGAGTGTAGACCCATTAGTGGGTTCTTATGCTTTGTTATTACGCCAATTGTTGTAGTCCTTTAGCATTTTTCTCCCACTCCTTAAGCCATACCAACCTCTCAGATCAAAACTAGCTTGGTTCAATGACTCTCAAATCTGTGCACATCATTGCACACCTAGGCATGATACTGAGCATTGTTATGCTCTCAAGGTTGTCATTCACCAACACATGAAAAAGGATACCCTTCTCATTAAGGATCCTCTTGACCACCCTTCTAACAAACCATTGACACCATCCCATGCCTCCCAAACCTCCTCACCTAAATCAGGATCCCAATGCAAGACTATGGTCCCCCTACCACCTTCTCCCCCTTTATTCAAAATCAACACAATCAATGTGGCCACCAGGTCCCAAAACCTAAGGGATAAAGGAAAAGAGAAGGTTTCTATCCCTTGAACATATCCATTCGTTAAGCCCTCTCCACCACCAAAACCCAAGATTACTATCTTGGGTACATCCCGACCAACATCTTTGGAGGTAATCCGTGACTCCATGGTGAAACAAATTCACCAGACCCCTATGAAGATGTCTTTATATGACCTAATACAAAGCTTTTCACAACATCACTAGGCCTTGATCAAAGCCTTACAGGCAGTGGAGGTCCAACCTAAAGACCCCCAACCACTGGTTGCTTTAGTTAAATCATTACCAACCATTGCCTCCATCACCTTCAGTGATTCTGAGATTCCAAAATACAACCAGGAAGATCAGGATCCCACCCTCTTAAACTAAGCCTGCTAGGCAAAAGCTTCACAGGATGCATCCTCATGTCACACTCCTTGTCAAAGAGGAGCTTCAATGTCTTCTCTCCATCTCATTTATCCAACCCATTGATAATCCGCAATGGGTGTCAAACATTGTCCCTGCCACAAGAAACTGGGGGAATTTGAACTTATATTGATTATCACGACATCAACCAAGCATCAACCAAGCATCAACCAACATCTTAATCATCTTCACATCTAACATCAACCAAACCATACCTATAACAAAAATTTGAAAGAGCGAGATTTCAAAATTAGAGATCTCATCCTTAAGGAAAACCAACACAACCAATATGGGAAGAAGCAAACGGGGCAAGTTTGATCCTAATTGACTCGAACCTTACATAATAATTCACAAGTATGGATTAGGGACTTATTGTCTGTCTTCTCTTGAAGGCCAGCCAAAACCTGAGCCCCTTATTGCCTTACATCTATGACCATTTTACTGTTAATCAAGTAATCATTCACTTGACGTTTAACTTGAGCTCATCCCTTGAGCAACCCCCGTCATCCTCATCCTTATTCCTTCAACCCTTTTTCCCTACAAACATTAGTCAACCCTTTTGTAAAGCATGAATGCCTTGTCCTAATAAAAGGGAAACCCCTAAACCTCTATAGTATAGTCCATGACTTAAAGTTTAGTCAACAAAAAAAAACATAAAACTGGGATGTCGAACTAAATATACAACGGTCATAAACTATAAATGTAGACTGCTCCCTTGAAGGATAGCTGCATCATTGCTATAATAAATAGACTACTCCCTTGAAGGCCGGTTATTCAAATACATCCAAACATACAAAGCAAAATATAGCCAACTCCCTCGAAGGATGGCTAACAACAAACATACATCTCGCTGACCACAACAAACAACACCTAAGATCACTTATATCTCAACCCAACTCAACCAATGACCTTGGAGATCGCAACTATCTCCTTAGACCATGACCACTTTTGAGATAGTTTTGCATTGTTTGTTTTGATTACATATATGCTAGCTCACGAATAGTTATCAAATTGTACGCACCCCACATTATGCCCCTCACACGTATTGTCGGATCACGACCAAGTCAATCCTTAATATGTGTGACATTTTCATGTTTTCTAGGAGCACTTCCTAGCCCAGATACTTGGAACATGATGACCATTGGAGCTACAACTTTGATCATTTAACCTAATCAGCTATGACTAAAAGTTGGGGACCGATTACTTCAATTTTAGTGCTCCTTGACCTTGCCTACGACAATTTGACCCATCACGTGAAATGGTATACATGCAATCTCAACTATTGCAGCGTTCACACTCCAACTTCACCATACTCATCCACTACCTATCAAATCGGCAACCGATTTTCGATTGCCTTCTCTCGATTCCCACTTTAAGGGGGAATACCTCATCCCATACTTGGGGCAACTTACTCTTATTTTTGTCTTGCAGTTCGTTAGAAAAACCAACGAGACAAAAAGGGGAAAATGTAGACACCAATATTGTGTTGACCCCCCATTAGTCCACTTCTAAACACTTACACACTTTATTAATTTAAAATAAATTACTTATTTTAAATTAATGACATCACCCTAGACACCTCACCTTGGACACCTCGCCCTTAAACCATTTCTCACCCTATGAGTCACCCAAGACCTATTATCACTCCCTCCTAACCTCCTAACTAACTCTCATGCCTAATAAACCCATCTTTTGACTGTTCTCCAATGGCAAATGCACCTGGCAGATGGAGAAATGAGCAAAGGGCTAAAAATAGCCCTTTTACCCATTCTTCATCCATCGACGTCGATCAACTATCAGTCGACACTGGTGGGATAGCCGATGTCGATTACATAAACTGAGTTCCAATATTAAGTTAGCCCCCTAAACTCTCTCTCTCTCTCCCCTCTTGGACCCCCAAACTCTTTGATATCGATGCGCACACTCTGAGACCAAGCATCAGACTTCAACTTTCACTCTCCTTGGCTACAAAAACTCTACGCAAGTCACTCCAAATTGGAATGGAACATTGTACGAGGAACTCAACATCAGCCACAATAGGAATAAGCATTCTCAAACCTGTAGTTCTTCACCAAGCAGAGCTAAGTATTCTTTTGGTATCTATTTTAGTAATTTAGAATACATTAGTAATTAGTTTCTATTTACTATTTCTAAATACTATCAATCAGACTCAACTTCTTCCATAGAAAGGCTGAAAAGCCTTCCTCTTATTCTTACCCTCTTCTCACACCTACCCTCTACCTTTGCCCCTTCTCAAACCCTATTAACTTACCTGCAACATTGCACAAATTGTTGAACTCTCAGACTCTTCTATCAAGCACAGACTCTTTTATCAAGCATAGACATATTCTAAAACCCGTCCAAGGCCCATTGCCCCTACCGACATTGGTAACATAACTGACATCAGCATATTGACCAATCAATGTCGACAGGACTATCGATGTCGGTGACTATGACAAACAGATTGCAAAAAATAGGTACGCGTTATATTTATTTCTCTTTCTTAGTCTTTCATCATTTCTTTTTATACAACACTCTTTTTTGTCAAATAGTGGACTGTCATCCCTTAAGTAAGTTTTTACGCTTCCAAGACCAAGCATATAGCTTGGCAGTCCACCATATCTCTCTCTAACATTCTCCTTGTTTGAGTTTCTTTCTTATCTATAGGTGTCTTCCTCCACAGCTAAAGAGGAGCTCCTATAATGCTTAGATACGGTGCGCAACTTAATCTGGGTAACGTATAAACCCCTGACCTTTAACCTTTAGTTTCTTCTTTCTTCTGAATATAATTAGAAAAAATGTATAGAAACATGACCAACTAAAAAAATGCTCAAGAAACACAATATCAGTGTCCCTAATTTTTCCACTCAGAGTTCATTAGCATAGGGATATTCTATGACTAAAGATAGTAAGAAGAGAAAATATAATAAAAAATCACTTGTTACACTTTCATCCCATCCTTACACATGGGTTATTGATTCTGGTGCATCACACCACATGATTTTATCATAGGACATGTTCACATCCTTGTATCCTTATTCTATGTCTTCCATTGTATTGGGTGATGATACTTCCAAAAAATTTAGTGGGAGTGGATCTATTAAAGTGAATGATGGGACATTTTAGATGTTCTATATGTTCCCTCTTTATCCACCAATATCTTATCTATTCATTAAAATAAATACATTGGTTTAGGTAATAGATTTGAGTTCACATCCAATTTTTTGGTTAGTAGGGAAGCTAATATTGACTCCATTGTTGCATCTGGGAAAGCATATCATCAATCTAGGTTGTATACTTTCTCACATTTTACTCTTGATCAACCCTCTACTACACTTCTCACTCATTCAAATGAGGTGAGTAAACTATGGAATGAGTGATTTATCCATCTCAACTATAAATACCTAGAGTAACTTGGTCATTAAGACATGGTTTCAGGTTGGTAGTTAAGTTTTCTAATGGAGTTTTCCAAGGTTTCATTCTTGGTAAGCATATAGAGGATAAGTATGATGAGGAAAAATCATGGGGAAGTAAACATATATTGGATATTTTTCACAATGACATTGTTGGACCATTTCCAAAACCTTAATTCAATATGACAAAGTACATGTTTACTTTCATCGATGACTATTTGAACTATACTTGGCTGTATTTTATTAATTATAAATTAGAGGTCTTTAACCATTTTAAAGACTTCGATACACTTGTAGAGAAAAAATAGGTAAAGACATCAAGATTTTATGCACTAATAATGGTGGTGAGTATGTAAGTAACCATTTTGAGAAATTATGTACATTGGATGGGATTGAATTTTAGCATATAGCTCCATATAGTCCTCAATAGAATGGTGTTTAGAGCACAATAATATGTCTTTTAAGGAAATGGCCAACTGTATACTACACTCCAAGTCTCTTACACATCAATATTAGGTTGATGCCATCAAATGTGATTTCTAAATCCATAACTAAGATAATCATAAAGCATTGAATGGAGTCACTCCTTTTGAATATTTGAGTGGTCATAAAATAGGAATCGATCACTTCTGAGTGTTTGGTTTACCTACTATGGATCACATTTTGAATAAGAAATCTAAGGCATTAGAACCTCAGATTCAGTCTTGTATCTTCATTGGATATCTTGAGGGTGTTAAGGGATGCATTATTCTACATCCCACCACTTATGAGTTATTCATTGAGAGGAGATTAATTTTATATAAGGTCATTTGGACTCCACACTCAACACCTCTCACCTTCCTTAGATACACTTGGGTTCTATGACAATTCTAATGATTCAAATCCACCTAATCAACCTCTTGATTATATAAATTCTTCATTTATTTTTGATGATGAGAGTAGTGATGAAGATTCTCCTCCTCCTCCTATATTATATTTAGAGGATGAGGAATCCCTTGCTAACACTCTTAGCATTGGTCTTCATTGGGATAGATACAAACTACAAAGTGTTGGTCAATGGGTAAGAGATCCACCAGATAATAAGTGAACTCATTCAAAATCCCTACATGATTTCATTACATCTAATTATGATCCATAAGAATTTCATGAGACATCAACCACACATAAATGGGATACTAATATGGAATTGAAGTATAGTTCCTTGCAGAGGAACAATGCTTGGGATTTTATACCTCTTAGTAAGGGATGAAAACCTGTTTGATTAGGTGGATCTACCAAACACAATTTTTAGTAGATAGGTTCATAGACAAGTTCAAATAACATCTAGTATCAAAGGGTTTTTCTCAGGTACTTGGAATTAATTGTAATGAGACATTCACCCTAGTTGCTAAAATAAACTCAATCTAGATCACTCTTATCATTGTTGTAACACATCATTGGGATGTTAATCAAATGGATGTGAAGATTATCTTTCTTCATGGTGACCTCAAAGAGGAAATATACATGGGTAAACTATAATAATTTATGAAATATTATTCCTTTATTTTCAATATTTATATATCTATCTATGGCCTCAAACAAACTCTTTGAGCTTCATATGTCAAGATGGGATCCTTTCTTATTTTATTTGGGTTCACTAGATGCCATTTAGATCTAAATGTATACATTTTGTGAAATGATGATTCACTATTAATCATGGTTCTCTATGTGGATGAAATAAGGAGTTATTCATCCACCATCACAACAATGAAGACTACTTTGTCTGATAGGTTCTGAATGACTGACTTGGGCTTATTTTGTTACTTCTTCAAAATTGAAATTACTCGGTCATACTCTAGGATATCTATTTCAAAATCCAAGTCTTCTCTTGATTTTCTTGCTCATTTTAACATGTTTGACTATAAACTAGATATGAGTCCTTTTCCATCTAGTGTGAAACTTGAGTTTGATTTTCCATCTCCATTACTTGATACTACATCATATCGACAACTTGTTGGTAGTTTAATCTATCTTATGCACACTAGACCTAACATTTTAGATATATTAGGCATGGTATCAAGACTCATGCATGAACCACATGAGATAAACTAGAAAGTAGATAAGTTGATCTTACACTACATTTAAGGTAATCATGGTTTCAAGATTCACTATGAAGCATGTATTGATACCAACTTGATTATATGTACATATTTAGATTGGGCTAGTGACATTCAAAATTACAAGTCTAATTCAAACTATAGTTTCTCCCTCAGTTTATGTCTAATTAGTTGGTATACCAAGAAGTAAAATGATATTGATTTATATTATATAAAAGCAAAATATAGAGGAGCTATTAATTCTACCACTAAGGCTATTTAGATTCAAGGGATTTTAATAAGTATCCTTAAGGGGAAAATAATCCCATATGCATGAGTCTGTTGGGACTTGTCTATTTTCCACCTATATAAAGAACCTTCCTATGTACTTTTCTGGATAATGCTTCTTAATATAATTTATTTATTGTGAAGATAATTTTATGCCTATTTTGAGTTGTTATTTTTAGGTTTCACTACTCTTTACATGTTTTATCTATGAATTCATTCATATCTACTAGATCTGATTATGACACACTTTAATAATTATTATTCCTTCCAAAGGCATTACATGGGATATAGTGACAAATTTCAACACTATTTGTTTTGGTCTATATCAATTATGGATTTTAAAAGAGTCAGACCTTGTGATTTTTGTATTGTTAATGGCCAATCCAAACATAAGGATATTTTGTTTGTGTGGTCATTTCATACTATTGTAATATGTAGAGTTACATATTCAAATAGTATTCTCGAGTAATTTTCACACTCAACCATAACATATGTTGGTGGTTTTGGTGGGACACTTCCAATTTCATATATTATACATTGAATATACCCAAGAGATCCATTTACAAGACCTCTTTCTATCCAAATATTAGAGGTTAACATGACCCTCACATCCTTAAAAATTAGTAACTCCACATCAAGTTCATTATTTTGACATCCTACTAGTACACTGATACTATTTACCTTAGTTACAATGCTACATATAATAGGTTGTTTTAGTGAATGCAATTTTATTTTTTGGTGGTTATGCACATTGTTATTTATGGAAATAAAATGAATACTATTTTCAAATTCTTCAGTAATGGATATATCTATTCCAACATTATTTCTTGTCATCAATAACTTCCAATCATCAACTATCATATTTTCATCTCTTAGATTTGTGAGAAGTTAATGCAACCATTATTGGTCCTCACTTTATTTTTGTTGTCTAAATATATAATCAAAAGTAACAATTGTTTTGAAATATTACAACAATAGTTTGTCCATCTATTACTATCATATGGTGGCCTATCACTAATAGGAGGCAATTTTTGAAAATCTCTAACCAAAATCATAGATATACCTCCAAAACTCATGTTTTCATTCTCAATAAATTATTAACGAAGTTGAGAGTCTATGTTTTGTAGAAATGTTTGTAAAATGCAACTCATTTTATAAATAAATATGTATTTTATGTGGTGGATATCTTTTTGGAAAGTTGTAAGTTTTGGTCCTTCTATTTCAACAAAATTTGTGATTAGGATTCAAAGTTATAAATGGATGGTTGAGGCACCAATGTTGAATGTTAAAACTATAATTGATGAAAGAAATAGAAGTGGAGAATGATCCAATAATGTTTCATCTTGAAAAGATCAATGTATGGCACCAATTAGAAATTATTTTCCTATTCATGTTGTTCATTGAATTATCATGCATAATGGAAAAGTGTTTTGACCTTGATGATAATGTGTCATAATTATAATAGAATAATTTTTACCATCAGATTTAATAGGAAAAGTAGATTTATAACAAAGCAAAATATTTAAATTTTTTATTTATTTGTGCTTTTTTTTATGGCATTCTTTTGTATTTTTTATACATTGCCTTTATTGCTTTGATTTTGTGTGTGTTTTGTTTTTTATTAGTTTTATTTGTATTTATTTATATTTATATGTTTTTGAGTATGATAACCTATATCATTATGGATTTTGAAAGAGTTAGACCTTGTGATTTTTATATGGTTAATGCCTAAGCCAACCATAATAGGAGTTGGCTTATGAAACCATTTTTATTAGTGTAATTAGAATTGTACGAGGAGTTACATATTGAAATTTTATTTTTGAGTAACTTTCAAACTTGACCATAACATATGTTGGTTATTCTAGTGGGGAAATTTTAGGTTTACATATTATACTTTGAATATACCCAAGAGCTTCATTTACAAGACTTGATTCTATCCAAATATTGGAGATTAACTTGACCATTGTATCCTTAGAAATTAGTAACTCCACATCAAGTTCAGCATTTTCAACTCCTACTTGTGAAATAGTAATGTTTACCTTGGTTGAAATGTTATGTGCAATAAGTTGTTTCAGTGTATGCAATTTTTCTTATGGTTATGCATATTATCATTTGTGACAAAACATTAATACTTTTTCAAATTAATTATTAGTCTCTATTTATTCCAACATTAGTTCTTATCATAAATAACTTTCAATAATCAATTATCAGATTTGTATCTCTCAAATTTGTGAGAAGTTTATGAAACCTTTATTAGTCCTCACTTTCCTTCTTGTCTAAATATCATGAAATGGATTATAAATTAATAACTTTGAAAAAACAAATCAACCCATTTATGTGAATCATGTGCAAAGATGGGGGAAAACCTTGGAAATACTCTTACAATATTTGAGATTTATTGGGTTATTTTAGTTAATTCCATCTCGGTCACTGAAGATTATTCCAAAAAGCTAGTGCATTGACCCTATCACATGAGATTTAGGTCTTTCATGATCACCTGAATTACACAACAAAATACTGGTTCTCAAAGGTTTTGTAACAAAGTAATACATGTTTGTCCATATCTTTATTTTTATGCAATTTTAAATCAGGATTATTTAATGGCACAAATATACTAATATGATCCTTATAGTTCCAAATGCAATTATCATTATTACTACATGGATCACCATCATTATCTAACATTAGTTACTTAGAAAAGAAAAAGATACCAATAACAAGAGACTAAGAAATAAATCATATCCAATTCTAGCATTTAGTGTATTCTATCATTTAAGATACAAATTAACAAAATATGATATCTCATATTATATGTTTAATGAACCGAAAGTTAAAGCTTCATAATCTATTCTACAAAATATCATCCTCATAAAATATTACAACATGGTTATTTATACTTATTTTTCCCTGACCAAGTGTTACAATTATTAGTGTTATGAGTGAATGGTGCACAAAATTTTAACAAAATGAGAGTCAGGGCACTTACAATAAGTTCTTCCTAAATATTTGGGTCCCTACACCCCTATATCCTCACTCTATGCTATATAGTAGTGGCCATGTGTTCCATTCCTTGCAAACTGGTGTAAAACCTCCAATCCATAAGGTTTAAGTGTCCCATATGAATCACTCTTCTAACTGCTCCCACTTCTCACACACTCCCCTAGTCTTTTGATTTTATTTTGAGTATAAAGTCCTTGGGTTTTATGTGACTTTTTATCCTTTGACTAAGTCTTCTCATTCTAGTACCTTCTACATCATTGTTCTCTCACACCATTGCCCTCTTGCACATAATAGATCCCATGCCATGGTGCTTCTATGCCTAGAATTCATGCACCATGGTCCTTTTGTGCCATTCTAGTTCCATGCCAAAATAAGACAAAACTTAGTCAAACTTTTGGGGCCAACATCACCCCATATTATGCCCTTAGTTTATCCCAAACTAAGCTGTGATAGCATCTTCCAAAAATTTGTGCCCCTTTTGCTCAAGTTCCCTTTTCAAACCATCCCAATGAGACAATGCATCGAAGACCTTCACAATTATTTCTTCAATGGCATCTTTTGATGATTTAAACTCCTTGTGTTGGATTAGAGTCTTATTGGTATTTTTCACCTATTCATTAAGGGTTATGCTAGCATCTTTCTGGACATCTTCTAGTGTGGAAACCTCCTTATCAACCAATCCTTGGAGGGATAAAAAAATTTCATTTAGTTTTTTATGATGGTTATTAATGGAATCTTCCATAATTTCTATCTATGAATACTTTTTCACACTTGACATGATCTTTTATTAAGAGTGCAACATCAGATAACTTATGCCTTAGGACATCTTCAACTTGGAGCTGAGCCTCCAAAACTTTATCAGGGCATGCTAGGCATGCAAAAACTCTATCCAAAATGAGGATAAATTCCCATACTCTCTCTAAGGCATACTTGTAGATGTCAATGACCATGGTGAATTATTTAACTCTTTCTATCCCCTCATCTTTTGGCACAGATCACTCCTTATATTTCTTGAGAAGTAGTTCAACAAGGGTCTCTAGATTTCTAATGGTATCCCCATCTAGAGGTACGCCATTTATAAGTGTTGGATATTCCTTAAATTTTTTTACAAATGGTTAAAACCCTTAATTTTGCCTCTATGGCCTCTTGAAGCTTTTGTTTCATTGAGGCCACTTCCTCAATGAGTGCTTGCTTATCTAAAAGTAATTTATTATACTTGTTTACAACCTGGTCATGTTTCCTCTCTACTATGCACACATTAGAATCTAATAAAATGTTCTAGTGCATTATTTCCATGCCATGTTTCAAAAATGCAATACTTTCTATCAATGGGGTGAGCTTTTATGGATCAAACCTCATTGATTTTGGTAATGCTAGAACATCTAGGTCCAAAGAGATGTTGTCCAATGGTAGCCCAAACTTGTGCTCCTTATTTTACATCTCAATTAGGAAGGACACTTGCTTATTGGTTTCAGGAGTCACTTCTTTCGGATGGAAATGTGGCCAAAGATAGAGTCTTCTATCCTTTATGTCTAATTGGTAACATTTGTATGTAGTGGTCACTATTATTTCATCTTCCTACCCTTTTGATTCAGTCAATTCCTTTCCCTTATTGGGGTCTCATTCAAGCTCAGCCTCCTCATGGACACTAGTACAAATATCACTATATTCCTCACCATCCTCATTATACCATATTTCAACATTGAGTATGGAATCATCAAATGTGGTCTTCTCTTATACCAGGGAGGATTTCTCTCAAAATATGATCCTCAGCTATGGATCTGCACCTCAAGAGACTCTTGTTGGGGTGCTTGTCTTGGAGGATATCATGGGGAATCTCATGTGGTAATGGTACTTGGGGGATATAGTGGTGGGGATGGATAAGGTAGAGGTGGAAGTGGAGAAGGTGAGGGAGAAAGGGGAGGAGTAGGCTAAGGGATGAAGGGTCATGAATAGATGAGTGTGGAGGTGTAGAGTGAGATGGGGATGGATAATTATGGGTATGGGATGGATATGGATGAGGTGGTGAAGATGAATGGCGAGGTGGAGGTGGAAGAGGTGTAGAGGGATGGGGAGAAATTGGTCTAGCTGGTTGTAACTCTACCATCCTCTACCTCTTTTAGGAGGATTGGTGCCCACTTAAACTTGCACCCACATTTGGTAACTTCTTTTTTAGCTATGGTGCTTAGGGGATTCATTATTTGGGTTTTACACCCTATGGGTTCTTACTGTAGACATCTAATTCCTAACACCATTTGTGTTAAAATTATCAATCTTACTTGCATTGCACTCAAATGCACATTTTAGGTCAAAATCCATAAAATGCCCTAAATAGTTCAAACTTGTAACTTATAATTACCAGTTTAAGTCAAAGTATCCCTAAATAGGGTAATGTAATTTATGGGCCAACTAACTTTGATCAGATCATTTTGAGTCAAAATGACCATTTAACCATCTAGTGCTCTAGATCACTCTTTTATTCTAATTCATTGGTACATGTCATAAAACTTTGTTATTTGGTGTTGGCAACATCCTAAATGGGAATACAGATCCAACACATCTAATGTCACCTTCCATTTCCTCTCTAGTCAAATTATGACCTAGTAATATGACTTTTTAACTATTTTGATTAATTGAGGGCCAATTTTCAAAGAAATTGCACAAATATTGATTAACCTTGTTTAAGGATAATTAATCCAAATCAAGAGCTCAATTGGATTTTCCATGAGAGTTTTTGAATATTTATTTTTGAAAATTGATTCTTATTATCTACATCACCTAGTGACATCATCTATGGGGTGGCATCCATCAAGCCATAAGTGCATACAATATCATGATTATGAGTCACCCATGCCTAGTTAATGCCTCCCATACCTATTCAATTCCCCTTATTCTAAGGTCATGATGAAGCTGATTATGGATTTAATTCCAAATATTAGGATTATCCTTAACCACACATCTTCATCTCAAGATGGATCATTCAGGTTGACCTTGAATAATCTAAAAAATCTATAAATAGAGAGGCCATGAACATCATTTCAAAAATCTATTTTGGTTTAAGGTTATTATCCTCAAATATCTTCAAATATTGAAAATTACAAAGTTATAATTCTAAATTATGTCCATAAAGCTTCATTGATAGGCTAGTTTAGTGATTTACAATCAACAATGTAGGTTTTATGGAGTGTTCTTGAGGCATTGGAGGAGCTAACCACCATTGTTGATAAAGACAAGGATGCTTGATCAATGGAGAACATGTTTTTGAGCCACATGGGTATGGTGAATCTATTTGGGAGGGTAATATGGTGTTACTTTCTTTCATTTGTTTCTTTTTATCCTATATAATTTCCATAGGAATAGATAGGCTTGCTTAGTTAGTTATTTATGCACATTTCATTATTCATGGACTAATTCTTGACTAACTTTCCTTGTAATCCTCTCTAAATCTTGGCATGCCTGATGGGACAAGATGCATCCTACACATGAAGGAGATCATTTTACAACTCTAAAATATCTATTTGGACCCTTAAAACTCATGTAAATTGATTTTCTAACTTTATTTTGCCATTTTTGGTTTCCACAATTTCTACACAGTAATCAACATCGACAAAAATACTAACATCAGTTACTAACTTAATCAATGTCGGTTAGTAGAACCAACATTGATCAGAAATCAATTAACTGTAACTAATGTCAATGGTATTGACTAATTTTGGTCACTATGTTTTTTGCAAAAACATAGACCCAAGACCTACTTTTTCAAAGTTTGTTGTTTCAAGCTAAAAAGAGCTTCATAGCTAAAGGACATGCTGACATTTTTGCTATAAGAACAAGCTTTTGCTTTGATAAAAACATGTTTCAATCACCTCTTGCATGCTTAAAAATCAATTAAGAATGTTGTTTTTGGTGTTTAACAAAGAATTTAGGTGTTTTTAGTTAATTTTTTTCAAAGTTTACAACTAAGACCAAGGGGTCAAATGAACACCACCAAACATTTAATTTGGGTTTATAAAATAGAACACACTTTTAAATTCTTATTTACAATAGTTGATTAGATTAATTTTGTTTGGCAAAAAGAGGAATGTTGTGTGTATGCTCTTCCATTTATCCACTATAGGGAACCCTTGGAATTAAAATCACCATTCTTATTGTAAATAGCCTATTCCAAGTCTTAGAAATAAAGTCATCTAAATCACTCCCCAAAAACTCATCAAATGTTGGGTGATCTTGAAAATGACCCTAAAGTCTTTTTATTTTCATGATTTCTTTGTTTTTATGCATCTTGGCTTGTGAGGGGGACATCATCACCTCCCACAAATTCTTTAGGGAACATTTGACTTGGGGTTTCACCTCCTAGCATTGACTTTATTTGTCTCCTTTGGAGTTGGACACGAGATGTAGTGGCACTTTGGACATCTCACTACACTAAATGAATAGCAAGATGCAGTGGTTGCAAAAAAGACTATACCTTTTTGCAACAAGTCAAGTGATATAGACCAAAAATCCATGTTTTTATTTTTTATTATTTGGAATGAAAGTCATTATGCAATTGATTCCCCTAGAATGATCAAAACCTTGATAGTTTAGTAGACCCCACTTTGCCATACCTTATCAGTTTAGACTTAAGACATTTGATTTTTGTCATTAACTTACTTGGTCTTGATTTGTGTCTAAAATTTCTTGTTAATTCAATGAACTTAACCAAACACATTATCCTCAGTTTTCTTGAGTAAGGGAGGCATGATGTTGTCCAAATGGAAAATTCATCTTTTCCTTATTCAATCTATTATCAAAAGCTTTGTGTCATGTCATCCACTTTGGTATAGTCATGTTACCCAATTGAGTCTAGATATTTTACCTAATTTATTTGAATCCTTCATTTATAATCCATATTCAAAATTGAACCTTTCTGAGTTCTAAGGGTTGGTGCATCAAAGTGGGTTCACCATTTGTGTACTAGGCTTATTTTAACTTGGGTTCAATTTTCTATTTGGATTGAAGGTCATTTTTTAAGACTCAAAATCACATTATCATCTTGGTGGACTCAAGTCATCTTGCGTATAACTCATGCTTTGGGTCCTAGAACATATTTTATCCTACTATAATCATGTGGTGATGTTGTGATACCTATTTGGTCCTAGATTTATACTTAGTGATTCACGTATGTTTTTACATCTTGAGTTACTTAGTTCATTTTGTCTTCTTCATAATTCAAAGAGATTTCCTCTAAACTTATAGGGTCAACTTTTCAAATTTGAAGCTAGCTTTTGTAGTGTGGATGTATCACAAAGATATAGGCTTTGGTGTACTAGTTTTCACCTTAGGTATTTGAGTTACCTCACTCTCTTCTAATCTATATGATTTCAACTTTACCAAAGGTTGAGTAGACTCATGAACCAAATCTTCTAAAATTGTGTGTGGTTTAAAACCACCCTCCTTTATAGTCTCATTGGTACTTTGGTTATTTGTTTAAAAGGAGAGCCAAAGAATACTTTGATTGGTTGTTGAACATTGGTCCAAAGATAGTCAATACACAGAACAAATATTTTTAGACATGACTCAAAGGTTCACTCATAGTGGGGCCTCTTATGGCCTTATTTATGAGGATGAGTAATTTTATGATGGTCAAGATAACCCCATTATTTTTGATGATATCCCACAATAGTAGGATTCAAAGATGATTACAATGAATATCAACCCCAAAAAGATCAAGATGAAGCCCTTCTTAGATTGATAGAATCAAGTGCTAGACTACCTTCTGACTTTCCTATAGAAAAATTGCATACCTTAGTTAGAGAAGGAGAACAATGATGGAAAGAGTAATATTTTTCACAAATAGACATACCTTTTTCCTCTAAGAAAAGAAATGAAATACAAACATAGTCAAAACCCACAAATCTGGATCTTCTAGCTAAGATCAAGATAATAAGTCAACGATATGTAGATCAACTTATCGTAGATTTAACTAACTCCCTAGTTACCACTTCAATTCACAGTAATGCTTCGAAAGAACACAAAGATATGGTGGAATGTACGTAACATGTATTGGATAAGAACATTACCATAGTGGATCAAAATGAATAGTTAAAGTCACAAGAGACCTTACAAGATGTTCCATTTGACATGGAACATACATTCTTCAATCATCAAGAACCTCTTGTTACTTTACAAACTTACAAACCCAAACATTCAGTTCAAATTGAGGGAATCCCTAAAAAAAATCAAAGATTGGTAAATAAACATATAAATTTTAAAAATCAACAAAGTGAAAAACAACCAAGTTTAGGTAATGTTTTACAATCCAAGAATCAATAGCCTATGTTCTCAACTCAAGAAACAAATTAGAACCAAATCATGGATTGAAAGGTATAACTCCCTATAGATCCATACAAAACTAGGGGCACATTCCACCCCAACAACAACAAAACTAGGGGTACATTCCACCCTAACAACAATAAAACTAGGGGCACATTCTACCCCAATTGCAACAAAACTAGGGGCACATTGTACCCCAATAACAATAAAACCAGGGGCACATTCCACCCGAATAGCAATAAAATTAGGGGCACATTCCACCCCAACAACAACAAATCTAGGGGCACATTCCACCCCAATAACAACAAAACCAGGGGCACATTCCACCCCAATAACATCTTATCCAATCCAAAAATGCACCAAACATGGAATAATGGAATTCTATGAAGGAAATTGTCCAAAGATTGGAGATGAATAATAGAGTCAAAAATTACAAATTTGATGAGATTTTCCCATATCCATTTGAATTATCTATTCTCCAAAACCCTTTCAACCTCATTTTGAGGCACCCAAATTTGACAAATAAAAAGGGAAAGGAGATCCATGTGAACAAATACAAGTAATCTTTATCTTATGTCAAGAGGTTGCTTATTGTTACAAGTACTTACTATGACTATTTATACAAAGTTTAGTGGAACAAGCTCTTGATTGGTTACTTAAACTATCCAAGGGATCAACTATAGATTGGAATAAATTATCAAAAAAATTCATTAACCATTTTTCATACAACATAAAACATGAATTGACAATTGTTGACTTATGTAAAGCCAAACAATGTGATGGTGAAAGTTTTGTTGCATATCTACAAAGGTGGAGGGCATTAGCAGGCCACTTTCAACACAATTTACTAAAAAAATAGTTGGCTGATATCTTTGCACATAATTTTCATCCTAAAGTTGTGCATAATCTGCGGTTAGCTTATGCTAACTCATTTGAAGAAATTATTGATAAAGGAGTGTATATTGAGAAGGCTCTTATTACTAAGGGCCTTGTTAAGATTTTTATGTAAGGTTAAGCATCTAATCAGACTAAATCACCAACTCAAATATTTATGGAGGATAAGCCTAAGGGATTTAGAAAAAATAAGAACATGGTTAGAAATGGGGTGATAGAAACAAGACATGTATAAATAGTACATGCTATGCCTCCTCCAAATGTATAATTAACTCCCTCAAATCCACTACCTAATTTGTAAAGACAACCTCCACAAAGGATGTTTCACAATAATTTTAGAGTCTTTAGAAAGTGAAGAGAATTGGTTGAAATAGTGTTATAAAAGATCATTACAGTTAATTTAATTATATGGCCAATATCAAGGCCATGTCCTCAAGATTAGCCAAAACTAGACTGGTGCAAAGAGAATGAATGGTGTAACTTTCATCATGTTGCTTGTCATGATGCATATCATTGCATTCAATTATGACATATTATATAGAACCAACATATTATATAGGAATTCATAGAAAATGGTGATCTAGAAATTAAGTTGGCCCCTAATCAGGACACAAATCAAGATATGGGAATCTACAAAGACCCCTTTCCTCAACATGATCTACCACCACCAACAAATGATCAAAATGATCATAATCAAGGATAGAGGTAGAATCAAAATTGACAACAAGGTTAGAATCATAATGAGTATAATCAAGATCTTGATCCCCACACTAATAATGTGGCTTATAACAGTGTACCTTATGATTACAATAACACTATGGGATGCATCTATGCAACCCACAATACCACTATTACTGTGATGCCACATGGCCAATCTCATGTTCCTCATAACATGAGACCCATCATTATAGGGTCAACACCCTCTCCCCCTAGTAATACCACATCAAGATTGCATCATCATGTTACCACTCCATTTGCATGGGTTACTAATCCTAAACAATATTACTATTCTTCTAAAGGCTCCTCACTAACCCAAAACTATAAAAATACCATTAATCACCCATGAATCACCATCTAAGGCACTTTGCCTCAATCTTCCAATTATAATGACTCCTTTCCATCTCTAGGTTATGTAGTTGCAACTAGATGCCCATGAGTTAACATTCAGGGCCCTTCACCCACTTCTTTCCATAAACCCAATGAGAACACTATGCCAATGGTTCCAAAGTCAAATATTGTCCCAATAAATACCAAACTAGTTTAATACACAATTCAAAGGATTTTTAGTATATCTAATTAGATAAAACCCCTATAAAAAAATCCATATTAGAACTCTTGCAGACACCTGATGTCCATAGAACCATCTTCAACAAATTTTTACAAGAGTCTATTGTGCCTAATGATATAAATGTTGATCAATTCCAGAACCTAGCTGGACATTTATCTTCACTTCAAAAAATCACATTTGATTGAAAGGACATGTCCACCCTTGGCCCAAACCACAACAACCCACTATGCATTGAGATAATCATTATAAATCACAAGATCAAGTAGGTTCTTATAGATAATGGTTCAGGGTTAAAAATCATATCTCTTAAATTGGTGCGATGATTGGGTTACATGAACAAAGACATTTAACCAGAGACTATTATAGTCAAGGCTTATGATAACATTGAGAGGGAGTCATCCAGTACAGTTTGGTTTCCAATCATGGTTGGGTATGTTTCTCATCACACATTATTCCATATTTTAGATATTGAGCTTCCTTATAACATACTTCTTGGTTGTCCTTAGATCCATGAAGTATAGGTAGTTCTATCTACTCTTCACCAATGCCTTAAGTTTCCCCATAATAGGATTAAGGTTACAATTCCCACTGATAAATAGCCATGCCAATATTGTAATCATATTGAAGTAGAGTTTCATAATTACAACATATTAAAGCAAAGAAGAACAAAGCCATCATTTCTCATCCATCTCCATCTAGTTATGTAGACCCTAGTGATATAGCCTCCACTTCAACTAATCCATTTCTTATAACTCTAGCCAAGTAGGTTATTATTAAAGATGCATGCATTTCCACATACCATCTAAAGGACGTCCTCTATATTTCAAAATTACCAAAATCCCTAAAACATTTGGTAAGCCTGAAACTTCATAGACTCTTAACAGACTTGATTAGATTTGGAAACCAAAGAAGAAGCAACCAAAACTTCCTATGGTTTGTATCCCTGCAATTACACCAAAGAAAGATTAAGAGACTTTTACCAAGGGAGATTGGTTATATTCTGAGGGCCTCATTGATTGTTTTTAGAATCCAAAGTATCCTATCCCTAATATGATAATGGATCATCTTAACTATACATGGAAAGGCCTTGGCCCACAGGCACAAGGAATTTTAGAGCCCTTATCAGCTGGAATTGTCAATGGGAATCATGGTCTTAGATTTAAACCACCAGAGGATGACCTCATAACATTTGGTAGTGACTCTTCCAAAGTGACTAGTAACAAGACTCCTAACAATGATGCAACATCCCATTATAGCCTTTTTGATGAGCTTGATGATTTAGATTTGTTTGGTTCAAATACCATATTGACCATAACACCTATTGGAGCTTCCCTTCTTGGAGAAAAAATCCATCCTATTGGATCTTCCCATCCTAAATCAAAAACCCATCCTAGTGGTGCTTCCCTTTTTGAAGTAAGATATTATATAACATAGTGCTAGTCAGTAAAAAGACCCTAGGCATATCTATTTGTACTAATTTACGTGATATCAACAAAGCATGTCCCAAATATGATTTTACTCTACCTAACATTGACATGATTTTCAACTCAACTACTGGGTATGAGATGCTATCCTTAATAGATGAATTTTATAGTTATAATCAGATCAAGATAGCCCCTAAAGATCAACATAAGATCACATTCACCATTCTATGGGAGACATTATGTTACCAAGTTATGCCATTTGGTTTGAAGATTGTTAGAGTGTCATATCATCATACAATGAATGTCATCTTATATGACATGATGTATGACATTGTAGAGGACTATGTTGATGATATACTAGCAAAATAAATAACAAGAGTTGGGCACTTTAACATTCTATGAAGAATATCTGAGTAGATTCATGTATATAAAAGTTGTTTGAATCCTAAGAAATGTGTCTTTGGGGTCACATCAATAAAATTGTTAGCATTCATTGTACTAAAATGAGGGATTGAAGTTGACCTTGTGAATTTCACCACTATTATGGAAATGCCTCCACCAAATAATGTTAAATAGTTGTGAGGTCTATAAGGCAAGATCCAATCTATATGTAGGTTCATTTCTCAATTGGTAGATAAGTCCCACCCATTTACCCATCTCTTAAAGAAAGGGGTAACATTTCAGTGGGATGAAGATTGTTAGATAGAATTTGCAAAGCTTAAAACATACTTGGCCAATCCACCAGTCTTACAACCTCCAACATAAGAAAAGCCACTACTTCTTTATATATCAGCCACAAAACATGCACTAGGGGCACTCTTGGCTCAACATGATGATCATGGTAAGGAGCATGTGGTTTATTATTTAAGACACATATTGGTAGCCTATGAACACAACTATATGCCTACTGAGAAGGCATGTTTAGCTATGGTGTTTGCCACTCAAAAATTGTGATAATATATGCTAAATAACAAAATTATTGTTATCACCAAGGTATATCCTCTCAAGTTCCTCTTATCTAAAACAAATCTTCAAGGATGCATGGCTAAATAAATTATACTCTTCAGGGAGTTTGATATTTAGTACCAAAATTAAAAATCAATCAAAGGGCAGATTCTTATAGACCAACTTGTAGAAGTTCCTATTATGGCCACTCAACCTCTCAACTTTAACCTTCTAGATGATTCCATCATGACGATAGAACAAGCATCACAAGAACCTGAATAGTGGACACTCTATTTTTGTGGATCCTTCACATCTTGAGGATTTGGAGATGGCATATTATTGATCACACCATAGGGTGATTTGATCCCCAAAGCATTCCATATACAATTTTAGTGTACAAATAATATGGCCAAATATGAGGCATTGGTTATAGGGCTCCATCTTGCCATACAATGGGATATTCAAAGCTTAAAGGTATATGGAGATTTTTAGCTAATCATAAATCAAATAACTGATCAATATCAAATAAGAGATTATAAACTTGTTCCTTACTATAAAATTGTTGATAACCTTAAAACACATTTTAAATCTTTGTATTTTGAGCAAGTTTTATGAGTCAACAATAGATCTACCAATGCTATGGTAACAATTGGTTCCATGATTCAAATGCATGATAGTGCTAAAGAGTATCAATTCCTAATTGAAAATATTCTTCAACTGACATATATTCTATCAAATTCAAAGAGGATATGCACCATTGTTGATCCTAATCCCTCGGCTGAGCTACCATGGTACCAAATTTTTTATAACTATTTCCATATCCATGTCTTTCTTGCAAACCTTTCCAAATAACCAACAAAAACTTTTCATTCATCACTTAACACATTATATCCTCCTTGGAAATACACTTTATTGAAAAGTATATGATGGGATGATACTTCATTGTTTATGTTTGGGAGAATCCAAGTTAGAACTAAAGGAGGTTCAACAAGGAATGTGTGGGGCCCATACCAATGGTGTAGTCCTAACAAAGAAACTTTTCATAATAGGCTTTTATTAGCTTAAAATGGGGATAAATGCTTGTAATTATATAAGTAAGTGTGTTCTTTATTAGCAACATGGAAACATGATACATGCACCTTCCTTACCATTGCAGTCGATTACAACACCATGGCCATTCTCAACATGGGGTCTTGATCTCATTAGGAAAATTAACCCAACATCTTAAGGTGAAAACAAGCACATTTTGACTTCAAATGAGTACTTTTACAAGTGGATTGAGGCCATTCCTCTCACTTATATTACCAGGAAACAAATAGCCAAATTTATTTATTACCATATCATCTGTCGATATGGCATCCCAACCTATATTATATCTAATAATGGTAGATCCTTTGTGAACCAATATGTGAAATCACTTTATGCAAAATTCAAGATCAAGCATAAGAAATCCACTCCATATAACCTACAAGGCAATGGATAAGTTGAGGCATCAAATAAAACCATTTTAGCCATCTTAAAGAAGATTGTCAATAATGCTAGCCATAATTGGCACTTGCAACTCTTTCCTACCCTTTGGGCTTATAGAACCAATCATTGCACCCCAACTAGAGCTATTCCATACCCCCTTGTTTTTGGAATTAAAGCTATTATCTCGATCAAGATTGGGATCCCATATTTAAGAATATCACTAGAGCACATTGAAGATGATGAAGATTATAGAGCCTCATGGTTACAAGAACTAGAACTTCTTGATGGTAAGCATTTGGCAGCCCTAGAAAACTTGTAACCCTATCAGAATAGATTGTGGAGAAGCTACAACAAACACATTCTCCCTTGAGAATTTGAGATTGGTGACTTAGTTTTGAAAGAGAACTAGAAGAACATGAATGCTGAACATAAAAATAAAGGCAAATTTCATCCTAATTGGTTAGGATTGTATATTGTCACTGTGAACTATGGATCAAGAGCATACTGACTGCTAAACCTAATGGTGAAAAACTTTCAAAGCCCATGAATATAATACACCTTAAGAGGTTCTACGCATGAATAACTTTAAACCATTGTCTATAAGACCCCTAACTTGGGGGTAACTTGTGCTATCATAATTTCATCCCACCCTTTTATCTTACCTTGAACACATTTTATACTACCTTGATCCACTTTTCATGAATCCTAATAGTAAAGGCTTTGAACTCTTGAAACTTTAAACACATTCTTTGTCCCATTCTAGATTTCTCTCTTTGAGATGCATATTCTTTGTTATGTCTAGGACATGATATAATCTTGAACACTTTTTTCTCCTTGACCAATTATGATCTTGATTATGTCTAATGAGCATTATGAACATCTTCAACAACAGTCCTACAAATTAGTTTATCTAGGAAAATCTTGTGTAGCTTTTGACAGGTGAAGTGTTGCATCTTCTCAATAAAAGTATTTGTTTCTTTCTTATTTTATCAAGAAACTTGTTCTCACTAATTTGCTAGCATGGGTCATTATAACCATCTTAGCTATCTTATTGGAACCTCTACTCTCAGGGCATGCATCTCCTCTACTAGATGGTCCTACCTTATGCATATTTTATCTCAAAATCACCAAAAATATTGGAAATACTTTGAAAAAACCAAAAACATCAGAACATGATCCACAAAAGAATAAAAACATTGTCTCATGCTTTTGTACATTTGTACATTCCTATTACACCATCTCATGCTCTCTCCATTTTGTGAGCAACTGTTAAGTTTGAACACTCTCACCATTGCACAAGCAACTATTAAGTTTGAATGCTCTTGACATTTTATTAGCAACTATTAATTTTGAATACTCTTATCAATTTTCAAGCATAGAAGCACCAGTTCACTTCATCTTATCCCATGCACTTGCCATTTTCAAGGTTATCCTTTCTCATCTCATCAAATTTTTGGTTACCAGACTAATCTTGTTTATTTATCATATCTTCCATTTCTTTTATGAACATTAATCATGCAGGTTTAGTCATCATTTTTCTTCTATCCCATTTCTTAGGAAAACTACATTTGGCTTAAAGTTCATGTTGGAACATACATCCATGGAACTATGTAGGCAGCGTCCACTTGTTTTATACATCTAGAGTCAGCTCAGCCAACCCCTTCCTTTTCTTATGATGCCTAATTTCTTTTTGCTATATCAAGCACTTTGTGCTCAAGTCTCAATGTCTTAATGACAACATCAACTCTAATGAGCAATTCTCAAGAACACTTTACAAAACCTAAGATCATGATATAGAATAAAGCTTCTAGGTAACATGCATTTTATTACTCAAGTTTATGCTTAATCTCTTTGCATACATTGTGAGTCTAATCAATTGTTGGTAATTTTTCATCATTCCTCATTCCATTCTCTTCCAAACTTGGGTGACCTACATTGGCTTGAAGTTCATGTTGGAACATGAGTCCATGGAACTATGTAGGTAGCACTAAATTTCTATTTAGGTTAGCTCAGATATCTCCATTCTTATTTTCATCTCTCTCATCACTTTGTGAATTCTCATATGCTTGGTTTTATATGAATTTTTAAGCCATTACACCATCACATGTACATTTGTATCTGCTCACTTTAACTTATCTTTTAGGTTATATCCTTGAGATATTTTGATTGCCAATTGCCATGTTGGGGCACATATAAACAATGCCCAAATCAAATTAGTTATATAGGGGTAAAATCATTCTTTATTCTTTATCAATGATCAAAATTTTCCCTATTGGGGCACAACTATTTTATCATGATCAAATCTACTCTAATGGAGTACTTATTATCTTCTCTTTGGAGTCCCCATTCTAGTGATGCTTCCCTTCTTGAAGTAGAATGTTCTTCCTTTTACTCTAATTCAAAGCTCTCCATATTAAATCCCATGATGGTAATATTTTAGTGTGCAACTTGTCTTAGGATTGATCAATGCCATAAGTGTGTAGCTTTTAATCTAAAATAAGGTATGTTTAAAGTGCGTCCCTTACATTTATGAATTGTATCTTTCCCATTCCTCCATCTCTGGGACCTATTATACCTCTAATTATATTTTGATCATTGATGGTAATCATGTGTGCAAGCATTATCTCAACTAGATGTTATTTATTTTATGGGTTAATCTCTCACTTTCTCTCTCTTCTCGAGATTCCACCCTTTTCTTTCATCCTAGTATGTCCTCTCAAAGGGGCATCATGGGTATATTCTAATTTATTCTTGAAAACTCTTTTCTTTGAAAAGATGTTGCTTCACTTGAATGTCTCACTACACCTTCTCAAATAGGGTCAAATTGTAGACATCCAATTCCTGACACCATTTGTGTTGAAATTGTCAATCTTACTTGAATTGCACTCAAATGCACATTTTAGGTCAAAATCCATAAAATGCCCTAAACAGTTTGAACTTGTCAATTACAAGTGCCAATTTAGATCAAATTATCCTTAAATATGGCAATGCAATTTATGGGCTAGCTAACTTTGATCAGATCATTTGCAATCAAAATGACCATTTTTCTATTTAGTGCTCTGGATCACTCTTTTCTTTTAATTCATTGGTATACATCATGTACCTTTGTTATTTGGTGTTGGCAACATCTTAAATGGGAATACAAATCCAATGCATTTAACGTCACCTTCTAGTTCCTCTCCAATCAAATTATGACCCAATAATATGACTTTCTGACCATTTTGATTAATTGAGTGCCAATTTTCAAATAAATTACACAAATTTTGATTAACCTTGTTTAAGGCTAATTAATCCAAATCAAGAGCTTAAGTGGATTTTCCATGAGAGTTGTTGAATATTTATTTTTGAAAATTGATTCATATTATCTATATCACCTAGTGACATCATCTATGGTGTGGCATCCATCAAGTCATAAGTGCATAAAATATCAGTATTATGGGTCACCCATGCCTAGTTAATTCTTCCCATACCTCTTTAATGCCCCTTTTTCCAAGGTAATAATGAATCTAATTATGGATTTAATTACAAATATTAGGATTATCCTCAACCACACATCTTCATCTCAAGATGGACGGTTCAAGTTGATCATGACCAATCTCAAAAATATATAAATATAGAGGCCATGAACGTCATTTAAAAAATATATTTTGGGGCAAGGTTATTATGCTCAAATATCTTCAAGGCTTGAAAATTGCAAAGTTATAATGTTAAATTGTGTCCACAAAGCTTAAGTGATAGGCTAGTTTAGTGATTTAAAATCACGAGCCTAGGTTTTATGGAGTGTTATTGAGGCGTTGGAGGAGCTTACCACCATTTTTGACAAAGATAAGGATGTTTGGTCAAGGGAGAACATGTTTTTGAGCCACATGGGTATGGTCAATCCATTTGGGAAGGTAATATGGTGTTTCTTTCTTTCAATTTTTTCTTACTATCCTTTGTAATTCCCATAGGAATAAATAGGCTTGGTAAGTTAGTTATTTATGTATGTTTCATTGTTCATGGAATAATGCTTGACTAACTTGCTTTGTAATACTCTCTACACTTGCAGGGGTAAAACATGTAGAATAGTCTATGACGTTGCTCCCTTATCAAAGTCTTCTTGACCTGTCTATCAATCAAGTCAATTTTCAACTTCTCCACATAGGCCTTCTTACCTAGATATACATAAATTTTTTGGAGGGTGTGAATCTTTGCATTAATCCTCTCTTCATACAAAATTATAGGTTACATGTCATATATATGATTGATAGAGTCTATGAAGTACTGCATGGAGAAGGCATAAGTCAACTTTAGCCATGATGAAAGCTCTCTAGATGGATTGATGTGGATCTGTACAAGGGAGAAATGCTACTTTATAATGAATTGTGCCTAATTTATAGCTAGGGGTAAGTCCTTTGGAATACGCCACTCATTTTGAAATTTTACATTCATCCCATTAAATGATACCTCATATTTATCTTGTATGAAGGGATGATATGTTAGGGGTAAGTAAATGCCTTGTAGTTCTCGATAGGGGACTTGTGAGTGGTAGGGTAAACCCACTTCAATGCACCTAAACTATAGTCTAACACTCTAATCTCATTGAAGACCATAAATAGGAGGATTACTCCCTAGGGGAACCTATACTTGGGTGTTTGATGGGCCCTCTTTGCATCTTTAATTATTTTGTGGAAAAATTATAGGGCCCAATTGTACTTTAGTCCCTATGAGACTTAGTAAGAAATATAAAGGTGTGCCATGTCCATCTCTTTGTAAAGATCAACCCTCTGATTTTGGTGGAAATGATCCACACCATAACTTAGAGGGTGGATTATTACAAGTTCTTAATGTGCATCACATACCCTTGCTTTTGATACATTACCATTGTGGTGGTCTTTTATATCTCCTCAATTTCAATCAATTCATCAATCATACTCAACCCTGAGAACTGTAGTGCTATGAATTTGATAATTATCTTAGGGGTGATCTTCATGTTGTGCCTAGTGAAGTAGATATAGTCCTCATAGATGTGTGAAAGGAAGAACTATACTACCATCATAGGTTTACAAAAATATGGTTACTCAAAGAGTTATAAGAGTCCTATGGTGTCCAACTGGTTCTTGATTATTAATTCATAGACCACTTGATTTATTGTATTAGTGGTCTTGACCTGGTAGTCATTCTAGAGCTTGATCTTATTTCCTAGTTGGCAATGGTTGTAATAAAAAATGGTGGCTATTGAGACTTTGGAGACCTAGTTATCTACATGTAATACCAAATCTAGGTATTGCATCTCTTCTATTAATAGGGAAGGAGGTGGATTTGATTAGGCCTTGTACGCCACCAACATCTGTATTTACTTTCCTTTCTTCACTAGTTTTCCCTTTCTACTTCCATGTGTTTTCTCACTTCTCTTTTTACACTCTATACTTCTCTCAGGTGATGCGCTTGTTCCTATGGAGTCTCTTCCCTAATGAGAACCCAATATCCTTTGCTCACCTCTTATTATTTTGGTATAGTTATTAATTTTACAAGTCTTTTGGCCTTTTTCTTAGGCTACATTACCCTTTGAGGAGATCTAAGGTTAACATGTGGTATTCCCACATTCCCAAATGAAAACATAGCTTTAAAAAAATTACCTCATCCTTTTGAGCTTAAAAACTTCGTTAATGGTGGGCCTGCAACCTATAACTTCAAAAATTACCAATTCTTTCCACCAATATGGATTTATAATATCTCTCTTTAACTAGGTAACGACATACATTCCTTGCCAAGGATAAAAAACACTGCTTTGTTCAATATTTGATTAGTTTGACTATGATGTGGTTTCTTTATTTTTGGCTCTGGTACATCACCCATTCTTAGCTTTGATAATTCAAAATCAATGTAATGTAAAACATAAAATGAATTTAACCTACATATTTATAGGCTCCATAAGGGGGGGGGAGGGTTTACCCTCATTAATTCCTTCTTTTTCCCCATCACTTCATAGCATAAATACATATATTTTAATAGCTACCATATTTTGAACCTTGTCTTATGAAATTAATGGCTTAATGGTTTTATCCCATCACACCTTTGACATGCTTCCTACCATAATTAACCTCATCATATTAATGGCATGTCCCTTTTCATGCTTTTCCTAGAAGTGGTTGATAGCTATATCCTACCCTTTCAGTGTGGTGGAAGTTAGCTATTGCATTTTAAATTTATAACATATGGTGGGAACCTTACCCCTTAGTGCCTTAAATGACTCACATGCCCTTAATAACTTGAATGATTTTAAGACTTGCATGCCCACATATCTCATGCACCCAACTATCTTGCACACTTTTTATTTTCACCCTTTCATGTGACTTCTTACCCCACACTAAAATGGTTTGTGGTCCTCCACGAAAATAAGCACATAAAAATAAAATTGTAATAAAGAGTTATGTGCAACAAAGTAGTGATTTTTATTGAAATCAATAAATCCTAATCTAATGGCATAAGCTTTATTGATTATAAAACTTTAGTTATTCTATTATGAAATACAATCAAAGATGACTTCCATTATAGTGCCATGGGAATAACTGACAATCCATTCTTTATAACTGACATGCTCTAGTAGGTTGAATGCTATGTATTATAAGTGGTCCATGCCAATGGATGTAGAGCTTTCCAGGGTGACATGCAAACTTATAGTCATACAACAAGACCTTCATTCCTAGAGAAAATATTTTATTATTGATATGGTGATCATACCATACCTTCTGATTGCATTTCTCTACATCTTGGCTCTAATGAGTGAGGAATTAGGTCTCATCTAATTACATTAAAATATCCAATTACATTTTCAAGGATGCCTCATCATCTAGTTGTCATATGCATGAAATACAGAGGGATGGCACCAAGAACTCTACTGGCATCACTGATTCCTTGTCATACACTAGGTTAAATGGTGTGATTTTATTTAGGCACTTGTAAGTAGTTTGCTAGGCCAAGAGTACTGTAGACACTTGATCATCCCAGTTAGTACAACCAACATTGTATATTTTTGTTAAACAAATACCTAGGATCTTATTGAAAGATTTAATAGTTCTATTAGATTATTGGTGGTATGGTGTTATCTTGTGGTGTGTGATCATGAACTCAGCCAACAAGATGCAAATCATTTCATTCAAAAAGTGTGTACCATGATTGCTAGTGAAATTGAGGGGGCACCCACACTAATTTATTATGTTCTCCAAAATGAACCATGTAGTAGTAGTAATAGCATAAGACTTTGTTGGCATTGCTTCATCCCAATATGTAAGGTATTTTATTATTGTAATGATGTATCGAGAACCCATTTGTCATCCTACTAGAATGATTGAAACTATGAAATTAATATCCCAATTTTCAAAAGGTTCCTGATAAGGGATGGGTCACAAGGGCATAGCATCTCTCTTGTTAGATTTACCTACCTGCTAGTAGATGTCACATTGCCTAACATATGCTTTAACATCTTGGAATATAGTTGGCCACCAAATACCAACTAGTAGAATCTTGTGTGTTATAGCCTCTCCATCATAATGTCTACTTGCAATACCTTTTTGAAATTCATAAAGTACCTTAGGGTGCTCATGTTGCATTACACAATAGTGAAGCACCTCATCATGGTCTATTTTGTAAAGATCACCTGTTATAAGATGAAAGGGTATAATGCATACCACAACTTGATTTTTCTCTTGTGAGGTGAAAGACTCAGGTGCGAATCTAATGTTTAAAAATTCTATAATATCCTCTAGTTCTTTAGGTACCCAGGTAATACAGAATAGCTTTACATCAGGAGAATAATCCTCTATAATGCATAGGGGTTATTCATTCTCAATCTAGGATAGGTGGGTAGGTCCATAATTAGCCTTATGAAGTTTTACCATTATAAAAAATTAAAATTCTTAGAACAACATAATCTAATAGCAAATCCTCCCATGCAAGACTGGTTTGTTAAGTAGGTACTTGAAATCCTCATGATCTATGTAGAAAATAAATGGATTGGCTAAAAGGTATTGTTAAACATTTTTCAAAGTGTAAACCATTTATAAGGATTTTTATTTTTTGGTAGTATAATTTTTTTCAACTGGTGTGAGCTTCCTGATAACAAAATAAATGGGGTGATCCAGGTGACCGTCACTCGATTGTGCAAGGATTACACCAAAAACCATGCTAAATGCATCCACATGGACATGAAATGGCTTTATCCAATTAGGGAATTGTAGAATAGGAGAAGTGACCAAATTTTATTTGAGTGCTTTAAAGGCTTCCTTACAAAAACATGTCCATATGAACTACTCATTGTGATTAAAAAACTCTTCCAAGGGTGTGACAATCTTGGCATAACCATGAATGAACCTTATATAATAACTTGTGTGCTCTTGGAAGGCATTCACCTCTCACTCATTCTTGGGCACTGGTAGGTGAAGAATCATAGATACCTTCACTATATCTACTAGGAATCCTTCCTTACAAATAATATGCCCTAAGATCACACTAAAAGGTGTTGAAAACATGCACTTCTTCAAGTTTAAGGATATTTGTAATACCCAGCAACACTCAAGCATGAGGCTGCGATTATCACAATGGTCTTTGACCAAAATATATACCATAAAATCATTCAAATAGACTTGGAGGAACTTGTGAGTGAAGTCCTTAAATGCTTCAACTATGATGCATGAGAATAATTCTAGAGAATTTTTCAATTCGAGTGGCATAACAATATATGAAAATAATCCCCATTTGGTATCAAATGTTGTCTTAGGCTAGTCTTCCTTAGCTATTTGGACTTGATGGTACTCAAAAATCCATATTTAAAGGAGTATAATTCACAACTAGTAACACATTCAAGGATTTCCTCTATGAATGACATTGAAAAGGTATCTGTCACATGGGATGCATTAAACACTTGATAGTCCACATAGATATAGATGCATCCATCCTTTTTGATACTAATCAACATGGGACTAACCCAAATAAATTTAGTAATGGGAGTGATTACTCTGGTGTAAAACATAATGTCAATCTCATCTTTAATGCATGCTCAAAGATTAAGGTTCATCTTGTATGGTCATTTTTTCACTGGTCAAGTGCCATCAACAAGGTTGATATGCATCTTCTCTAAAGATGGGTGGACTCCATTCATTTCATTGTAGTTCCTTGGGAAAACATATTGATAATATTTTAGCAACTCAATTTTTTTTAATCATTGTATTTGTCTAGTAGTTTCCAATTCTGTCCATAATTAGTTCTTGTTTGGTGCCAATTTTATATTGAATAGTCTAAATAGGACTATGATAAGGGTTGTCCATTTGAGGCCTTGTGTCTTTAATAGTTCATGTACCAGTGCTTGTAGAAACATCTAAATGGTTGGTTAAGGGATTCAGTGAAGTAGATCCTTCAACTTTGTCTACTTAAAAGATAAGCTTTTTCTTTCCCCAATGAATCACTTCATGTTATTATTCATCAAGAACTAGTGTAGGCACAACAACTAGACATGTGGAAGGCTCAGTAACAAGTGTAAAGGTTCATCATGTTCTTGATGGATATTTTGTAGCTAATATTCCATGGGATTTGGGTCTCTGATAACTACTTCATGTATGGCCTAGAGAGTGAGGTGCGAGTCCATATTTGGTGATGAATAAGAGAGTGTCAAGGTCATGTTTTCCTTTAGTAACTACTAGAACTAGTTCCCATATGTTGCTCTTCATGAATATACTAGACCTATGCCCATGTGTGTAAGGTCCCATAAAATGCATGTACCTATAGGTACTATGGTAAGTATGTTTCCTCATTTATCCATATTGTCTCACAAGATTCAATTTGAGGTTTAGATGCTTACACTCAATTATAATTAATTGTTCTCCTAGCCTTATTATCATAATGGAATATATGGTGTAGAATAAAATGTACTTGATCCCAATACATAAGGTGCTCTTTATGGGTACACCACCATCTTACGGTAGTGTCATCAATAAGGTGATCTAATGACCTCATTCAATCATTTTTTAGTGTCATATAACTATTTGAGACATTAAACAAATTCATGTACCTCCATTTGTCCTTGGAACCAAGGAGTTTCATCAAGTATTTTTAGTGGTGGTCTTATCAGTGGCCCTCTCATTGCTAAACCCATGAGGTGAACCAACTTATGACATTTATGGAGTGGGCACAGGAGGTTCTCACAACTGTTGATGGTGTTACATACTCTTCCAATGAGATAATAGTCACCATGTACCCGATAATTACAAGCATTACTTGTAGTGTCAAAAATAGACTAGGTATTTGTCCATTGTAGAACGCCATCTATGGTTGGATTACATTGTTCATCATTTTGAGCAGTGACATTATATATATGGTTTATGTCCTCATCAACATTGATGAGTTATATGTAATGAATTCCTTGTGATTGATCCAATGGTATAACCACACACTGATCATTGTTACCAAAGCTAATATAACACTTTTTAAAGCTTAATTATGCATTGCTATCATAGCAACAAGGACTTCCTAGTAGAGTTGGGTAATCATCAGCTTTAGCTAGCTTCAACACCTTAAATATGCTTTGAATGGTACTCTAAGTATGGTGACCATGGCATTATTGAGGACCCTAATAGGGTGAGTGTGAGTCTTATTTATCATAAATAAGACATGAGGTGAAGGCTACAACATTAGACTAGAAATTTTTTTCCAAGCATCCTTGGTGAGGGAGGACATTAAATTTTACATTAGTATCCACTAAAATGTCCTTAATTACCCATTCATCGATATCAACATTAACTAATATTTATCTATCTTCTAGGGGAGTAGATGAATTAGGAGTGTCTTGATGTTGAGCATGATTTAAGTAGTGGTATTCACTTTATTGAGTTATGTGAGGGTGAAATTCATTTTTTAGTCAAGCTTGACTCTTAAGCCAAGTGTTGAGCTATGGGATAATATCTATATCCAACATCTGCTTACATAGTTCCTAGAAGTCATCCTATACCATAGGTTGAAGTTCAACTTCCATTTACATAGGAGCATGTTTCATTACATATTTGTCTTTAAGTAACTAAATCTCATCCTAAAGTTCTTGTATGAGTGCCATCATATCCTAGAGGACATCCTTTGGCTACTTATCATCAAGGTACTTTCTAGCTCATGTTTCTTCCCATTACACCTTCTCAATCAAATTAGCTATTGATTGGGTCTATCCCATACTATGAGTGGTAATATTTACTTGTTGAACTATAGGCATGGTTGGGCACATTAAACATTATGGTTTATCAATTTTAATCATACCAGTGCCTTTTTCATTTCACTCTTTGGTAATAGCCACATATAGATCAAGACACTCTTCTAGCTAGTGGTTATTTTTATAAAAAGTTCATGTTGGGTATTTTAGGCATTCCTTTTGATAGTAGTCAGGAGATACACATTTTTAATAGGTTCTAGGTGTGAAAAATACACCTCCTCATCCTCACCCTCTTCTTCATCCACATTAACCACTATTATCTAGAGTATTAGCAATTGAGGTTTGGCACATGCCACATGCTCGAGATTCATGGATATCACTAATCAATAGACAATCATTAGTGTCATGAGTGTAGGAATTAAAATTTTTACAATAATTTGACACTTTAGTGTGTGTATCCCATTGAAAAAGAGGATAAGAATTGACATCATGTTCTTCATGGAATATTTCACATATTTGTTTAAGTACCACACGAATGTTCTTCATGGCCAATTGCTTTGTATATGTCCTTTAGATTCATATTCCATACACCAAACACCATTGAATGTTTCATGTACATTGTTAGATGTTAAATTTTTATAACTCTGATGCCATTGAGGCTATTTTGGCCTCCATAAAGGGACTAATCTAGGCATCAATGTTTCTAACCACTTTAATGCAGAGAGCAACTTTCAAGGCCTCAAGTAGGCTAGTGAAGGTCTATTGTGATAGGGTTCTCCAAAAAGGTAGTAACAATCCTCCCAAAAACCATTGTGCATGCTAGAAAAAATTATTTTCAAAGGGTAGTTTAGATAGCAAGGTTTTAAACCTTATGTCATACTCATGTATGCCTTCTATAATTCCTTGGTTTATGTTCTTCAGCACTCTTATACTCTACTGCTCAAATTTAAGAATGTCAAATTCCTAAAGGAAGGATATTTTAAGCTAATCAAAATCAACCACTGATTATTGAGGGTTGAACTTATAATACCACTTATGCATGAATTTTAAGAGCATAGTTTCAAACTATGTTGTTTTACGTTTAGAAGATGTGATGACTCACACCCTCTAAATCAGTTTGCACTTATGGACATTCTCAACTACATTCTCCACCCCTCAAGTTTTAGATAAGTGTAATGTCATCTCTTAATAAACTATGGATGGTTTAGGTATTTAGGTAGGTGGTTGCTAGGAACCTCTAGCCCCAATTCCTTGAGGATAGTGTTTCCTGCATCCTACACTACCACCTAGTCCTCCTCTAGTGCCTCTAGTAGTAGTGCACATGGTATGAAGCATGGTAAACAATTGGTTAACTATATTTGGTCCTATATTCTATCCTTGAATATGAGGTCCACTAGGTATCTCAATTTGTGCCATAGAATTCCCTTGAGGATGAAAAAGATAGTGTGAAATATAAATGAACCTCAACTAGCTTAGTTTTAATATTCCTTACCAGTTAAACTTCTAACTTCAAATTGTCTATATCCCAATTTTGATTGTATACTGTAACTAACTCAAAGGCATGAGTGTGCATAATATTGGGGGAGCTAGGTTGGTTCAAACATGGTTCTTCGGTTATTACCATCTAGCTTGTTGCTCTTTTATAAGATAAAAATGACATAGAATGTAGTTCAAAATTGATGGGGTACTCATGTGTTTCTACTTCCCTATGGCTCCTAACAACACTCTTTGAGTTCTCCCAGTCTCTTCCCATACTGCTAACTCCCATGATCCTTTGTTGAGCTTCATCATAGTTTTGTTTCCATAGTGCATGATGGCTGGACACTATTTTAAACCCACAATCTTCAATCAACCTCTTCTCTCCCCTTACAAATGTGTGGCTCATGCACAAGAGGATTTATCTATCCATTGGTATGGTTTTTAGTCCAAGATCAATAATTAATTTATTAATTTTAAAATAAAAAACCGTTAGATAGTGACCCTACATCCCTCGAAGGAGCTAAAATTTAGATTCTTTAAGACATGAGTAGGTCGTCACAACTTACTCTATAATGTATTTGTTCTGAACTCCTCTCCACCAAAATTTGATTACTCACATCCACGGGACTCCAAGTCGTGCTATATCCCTTTGCCATTCTATTGTCCAAGACTAGCTCCTTCCAATATTCCTTGATTGTCCTTGAGAATATGATAGTATCCAAGAATGTAAAATAATCAAGAGATCTAAAAACAAGGTTTCATATATGGGACTGTAGAGATTCTACTCCACCCACTATCATGTAAATATTCCTAGTCTAAGATACAAAACTGCAAACTTATCTTCAATATTGATAACCCATTCTTCTATATTTTCTAGTGTAATATGCTCAAAATTTTTCCCATGACTGTGCTTCAAGTGATTTGTGTCCCAAAAATAGAACCAAAATTCTGGGTTATTTTAGTTAATTCTAGCTTTGGCACTGATGTTTATTCCAACAAGTTAGTGCATTGGCCCTATCATGTGATATTTAGGTATTGTGTGCTCACCTAAAGTGCACAACAAAATACTGGTTCTTGAAGGTTTTATAACACAATAATATATGTTTCTCCATATATTTCTCTTTATGCAATTCCCAACAAGGATTTTATAACAACACAAATATACTACTATGATCCTTCTAGTTCCAAATGCAATTATTATTATTACTAAACGGATCACCATCATTATCTAACATTAGTTACTTAGAAAATAAAAAAAGATACCAATAACAAGAGACTAAGAAATAACTGATGTCTAGGTCTAGCACTTAGTGTATTCCATCATTCAAGACATAAATCAGCAAAATTTGATATCTCATATTATATGCTTAAGGAACCAAAAGGTAAAGCTTCATCATCTATTATCCAAAATATCATCCTCACAAAAGATTACAATAGGGGTATTTATACTTGTTTTTCCTTGACCAAGCATTACAATTATTAATTTTATGAGTGAATGGTACAAAAAATCTTAATAGATTGAGAGTCATGACACTTCCAATAAGTTCTTCCTAAAGACCTAGGTCCCTACACCCCTAGATCCTCACTCCATGCTATATATTTGTGGCCATGTTTTCTATTCCTTGTGGGATGATGCAAAACCTCTGATCAATAAGGTCAAAGTTACCAGATTGGCCACAATCTTGGATCCTTACATACAAAATTGAGAAAATCTATGTATGTAGTAATGAAATCACATATAAATTGAAAAAAAGGAAGAATATTATCTTCAAACGATAATATTGTAAAATATGGCTGCTTGCCTAAAATTGCATTAACCTGTCTAACCTTCCAAAAAGGAAAAGTAGGGTACATATAGAGAAAATTAGGGAAACATGAGGAATCTTCTTATTTTTAAATTAAATAATTACATTAAAATATAATTAGCCTATGTGACCCTTTTATAACTAACCTAAGGAAGCTTAATTGACATAGACTGGCCATAAGGCCGTGTAGGCAAAAGCCAATGGGAAAAAGTACACTAACACCCCCACTTAAGTGTAGCTTAGGTGAGATGAGAATTGGGTCCTGACATTAAAATATTGATGAGGTACCCAAGTACATAGTGAAGAACTTACATAGGAGGAAGACGAAGGCGGATCAACACTAACCCTAATGAGAGCTTACATATGAAAAAAATTAATCTCTATGAAGGGTTTGGTTAGAATATATGTAATTTGCTTTGATGTTGGATAGTACCTAAGATTAATGAATTGCTCATTGACAATCTACCTATTGAAGTGAATGTGAATCTTTATGTGTTTGGTCCTTTAATGGAGAATCATATTCTTATAAATCTGTTTAGTGCTTTAGTTGTCATAGTAGATGATTGTTGGCTTATAAAAATGGATGCCAAACTTAGTGAGAATCCCCTGAAGCTAGATTGCCTTAGTGGTGGAATTAATAACCCCTTTATATTCTACCTTTGTATATGATAAATCAATTACATATTACTTCTTTCTTGACCAACTTATTGGACCTAAAATAAGTGAGAAACTATAGCCTAAAGTGGACTTTTGACTCTAAATATATCAATTTAAATATAAATCTACATATCTAATCAAATCAATATCTATTCCTACTTTGTAGTGTATGCCATAGTTGTGTGAACCTTGAATGTAGTGCATAATCCACTTAGTTTCTTACCAATGCAATTCATGTGGATCCTAAATAAACTAGGAAACCATGCTAACTACATAAGATATGTCAGGTGTAGTGTGTGTGAGATAGATAAGACTACCCACAAGTTGCCAATATATAGTTACATCAACCAATGGTGTTAGACAATCAACCTCAAGCTTCACACCAGACAAGAAAGGAGTAGGATCTAGCTTACAATCAGCCATGTTAAACCTTGCAAGAAAATCAAGAGAATACTTGGATTGTGATAAAGTTATCCTAGAATCTTACTAAATGATTTCAATCCTAAGAAAGTAATGAAATAATCCCATGTCTATCATTGAAGATTTGTCTAAAAGAGCAGTTTTCACTAATGAGATGGATGATCATGTGCTCCCTATAGTCAACAAGTCATCCACATAGAGACTAGGATTAATATAGAATCATTATAAAATAAGATACATTTGAATCTGAGTGGCATCTGGTAAACTTGAATGTAAAGAGAAAGGAGTCCATCTTGGCATACCATGCTTGAGGGGCCTATTTGAGTCCATAGATAGATTTTATGAGTTTGTAAACTAAGGAAGAATATTCCAAAAAGATTTGTGGTTGCTCCATGTAGATCTCTTCTTTGAGGTCACCATGTATAAAATCACTCTTAACATCCATTTGGTGAACATCCCATTGATTTGTGGTTGTGATGGCTAGAGTGAGTCTGATAGATGTCATCTTAGATATAGGAGCAAATGTCTTAGTGTAGTCTATGTCAGGTACCTAAAAAAACCCCTTTGTAACTAAATGAGCTTTGTACTTATCAATAGACCCATTTTCACTAAACTTAGTCTAATAAACCCATTTGCAATGGACCAATTTTCTTCTTTTACGAAGAGGGACCAAGTCCCATGATTTGTTCCTAATTAGGAAATTGTACTCCTCTTGCATAATAGAATCTGATTATAGAATGCCAGATGCCTCATGAAAGGTTTATGGATTTGAGGCAATGGACAACTAGGCATGTGAAGTCTCATAAAATTGTGAATAGGCTCACCTTGTATTCTATGGATTTCCAACACATTTATTAGTACTTTGAATTGTCTATTTGGCCAAAATGGGACCAAAATTGTATGAGATTAGAGAATCAGGAGGTGAGTCATCATCATATAAAGAGTGAGTGTGAGATGGAGGAGGAGAATCCTCATCACCACTCTCATCACTTGAACTTAAATAAGAATAAGATTCATCGTGGTCATCATAAAGATTTTGAGGTGGATCCAAGTCACTTTTTGAGGTGAAATCAATGTCTAGTGAGACTTTTGAAGAGTTTGGAGTATCAGTACTAAGTTCAGGTGATCCCTCTTAAAACTTGGCACTCCTTTCTATTAATAACTCATGAGTTTTAGGATGGATAAGTCTATATCCATTAACACCCTTTGCATACCCCATAAATATACAAGACTGACTCTGAGGGTCTATTGATTGCCTTGTATTTCTTCTTGGGAACATGGGCCATTGTTGGTGAACCAAACACTCAAAAGTCATCCACTAGGGGCATGTGACCATCCCAAGCTTTGAAAAGAGTGATTCCTTTCAAGGCTTTGTGTGGAACATGGTTCTAAATGTAGCATGTGTAGTTGATTACTTTGAGCCAAAACTAAGGAGAAATAGACTTTGATTAAAGCATGCAGTTGGCCATTTCCTTTAAGGAATGATTCTTATATTTAACCACACCATTATACTAAGCATTGTATGAAATTATGTGTTGTACATGAATCCCCTCTTATGTGCAAAACTACTCAAACCTATTGTTGACATACTCTCTACCATTTTTAATCCTTAATATTTTGATGGAGCAATCTGACTACTTCTCCACAAGTGCCTTGAAGTCTTTGAAGTGATCAAAGACATCAAACTTCTTTTTGAGAAAAAACACCTAGTTGTACCTTAAAAATTCATCGATGAATATGAGCATGTATATGGTCATATTGAATGAAGGTTTTGGAAATAGACCTACTATGTCACTATAGATAATTTCTAGCTTCTGTTTAACTCTCCTTGCTTTACCTTTGTCATATTTCTCTTCTAGATGCTTACCAAGAATGCAACCATTGCATAGGCCATCTGAGAATTTGACTTTAGGCAACCCTAAAACCATGTATTGATTATTGAGTTACTCTAGGTAATAATAGTTTAATGTCCAAACCGTTCATGCCATATTTTTCTCACTCCATCTGCATGAGTAAGTAGTGCAACTAAGGGTGATCTGTTGAAAATTGTGAGAAGGTATACAACCTAGATTGATGATTGGCCTTCCCATAAGCCACTGTGGTGTTCCTTATAAACACTAAATCAAGTGTGAACTCAACTCACTTCCCTACACCTATGTGAGTGATTTGGTACACTAAAAAAATATTAGTGGATAGTGAAGGAACACACAAAACATCATTGAATATCCTATCACTTACTTTAACAGATATTTTAACACTGACTTCGACTAAAGTGTCATCACCCATGAAAATTGAAGGCATAAAACATGGCTCTATTTTTGAAAATAGATCCTTTGAGGAGGCCAAGTGATAGGAAGCACCCGAGTCAATAACCCAAGTTGAAGGTTGAAGAGATAATACAACAAGTGCCTTGCCCTTTTATTTACCCATTTTGTTGTCTTTAAACTTTGTATAATCTTGTGTGAATTTGTTTTGAGTTGAGGATTCAGGAACACTGATGTCATTCTTTTCAAACATCTTAGTCAAGGTGTCAATCTTCTTTTTCATGCATTGAGATTCATCATGCCCAAGTTTCTTGCAAAAGTTGCATTTGAGTTCCTCCTTATTAGGTATTTTTCTTGAGGAACCATTTGATGATGCCTTAGTCTTGGCATCTAATTTTTTATTCTTCTTGTGCTCATGATTTGGTTTAGACTATTTCTTCTCCTATTTGCCACTACTAGAAGACTTCTTATTGTCTTGATTGACAATCAAGGCATGTGATTTTGAAGACTTGAATGTACCCATTTGAACTAATTTATCTTGCTCTCGAGTTAGATCAGAAACAAAATCATCAAATGATGGCATTTTCTAAGTGGATCTAATTACATGTTTGGTAGCATGAAATATAGAGATGAAAATTGAATAGTCATGATCTAGTTTTGTAAGCACAGATATAATCAAATGGTCATCTATTTTCTCAATGACATATTATTTAAACTATAGTATTAATGATTTGAAATTTGTAAAGAAGTCTTGTAGGGTGTCATAGTTACCCAGGCTCAATGTTATGAGATCATTCTCTAGGTCGTGACCCCTCATGATGTCTTGCACTCTAAAAAGCTTGTCTAGGATGGTCTAGACTTCATTGAAATTTTTTGCAAATTCAACATGAAATAGGATATTGGGAGACATTGAAAAGCATAAGAAACCATAGGCTTTGTCACATATGTTTTACCACTTAACCTTTTCTTCAACCATAGATGGATCAGTTTCCTCACCCTTAGTGATGTGATATAGTCATTTACCTCTCAAGGTGAGCTATATTTTAGACTTCCATTCAAGATAGTTAAATGGTCTGAGTGGTTTAATGTTTAGATCCATTACTGCAGATTAGATTGAGACAATTTGAAAAATTGAAATGAAAGCAAAGAACAAATTGCACATAGTACAAGTATCCCCTTGAACTATCAATAAGACCCCCTTTAAGTTATAGTGCAATACACACTCAATATTAGACATTGAGCACCATTGAGAATGTGTCTATGATCAATTAGTGTGAGAGAGTATAAGAGGGTCGTCGGGCACAACTGATAATGCATCTAAGAATAAAGGTATAAAAAATTTGGAATTGAGTTTTAAGTAACTACACCATGGAAAAAAATGAATGCTATAAAAGTCCTTTAAAAATATCACCAATGTGTAGATCTTACAAAAATATGCACTTTCAAGAAAAACAACACCCAAAAAGGAGCTACGTATTGAAAGTTATGGCACTTACAAGTTTTTACTCCTACATATTCTTAGATCCTTTCCAAATATGGAAATTGTTTTCTAGCCCTACCTCACAAACCTAAGTAGTAAAGACCCTCTAAAAGTTTGATTCAGTCCATAGAGAGTAATTTGGGTTTTCTAGACTGCTTTACTATAGAAGTAGTCAACCTTCGAGAACCTAAGTAGAGTTATTTCATAAACCCAGATTGGTCTATGAAGAGTAATTTAGGTTTCTTTGACTGCTTTACTCTAGAAGTAATCAGCCTTTAAGAACCTGAGTAGAGTTGTTCGAGAACCTCAAATTGGTCTATGAAAAGTAATTTGGGTTTCTTGGACTACTTTACTCTAGAAGTAGTCAGCCTTAAAGAACCCAATTTGGTCTTCCCAATGTAATCTATGTTTTCCAGACTACTTTACTTGAGAAGTAATCACCCTTTAAATTAATGAACCTTCAAAAACTTGATTTGGTCATCCCAATGTAATTTGTGTTTTCCAAACTACTTTACTTGAGAAGTAATCACCCTTTGAAGTAATGACCCTTTGAAAATTAGATTTGGTATTTAGGCAAGTAATTGCCCTATGAAAGTATGAATTGGTCAACAAACTCTCTAATGCATGCAATATGAGGCAGATCCGAGTGATGTAGAAATGAAGGCATGCAAACTAAGGCAAGCCAAAAACATCCAAAATACTTCAACAATGAAATTTTTGAAAGAGATCCATTTGAGATTTTGACCCAAGGAATAAAACCTAGAAGGCATTTTTGCACAACAATAGAGGAAGCATGGATTTTTGCTAGAAAATGAAAAATGGTGCCTTTAGATGCCAAAAAAGGAAAATTTTGACTGTTCTAGAAATAGGTCAAGTTTATAGCTTATCCTAAGGTTTTAACACCTTCTAAAACCAATGGTGTAGTCAGTTTTGAGATCTAAAGCTCTAGTAAAAAATTCTACATGGATTCTCCAAGGAATCCCACTAAACCCTTCTTTTTTCTAGAATAATGAATGTAACAAGATTTCACCACAAAGATTGCTATAATACTAGCAAAAACGGCTCTGATACCATATCGGATTGGACATGATCTTGGATTCTTACATAGAATATTGAGTAAATCTATGTATGTGGCAATGAAATCATAAATAAATTGTAAAAGAGGAAGAAGCTTGTCTTCACATGGTAATATTGAAAAATATGGCTACTTGCATAAAATTGCATTAACCTGTCTAACCTTCCAAAAAGGAAAAGTGGGGTACATATATAGAAAATTAGGCCAACATGAGGAAGCCTCTTATTTTATAATTAAATAATTATATTAAAATATAATTAGCCTATGTGACCCTTTTATAAATAACCTAAGGAAGCTTAATCGACATAGAATGGCCATAAGGTTGTGTAGGCAAAACCCAATGGGAAAAAACACTACACTAATAAAAGTGTCCCATATTAATCACTCTTCTAACTGATCTCACTTCCCACACACTCCCCTAGCCTTTCAATTTTGTTCTAACTCCAAAGTTCTTAGGTTCTCTGTGTCTTATTATCCTTTGATTGGGTCCTCTCAAGCTAGTCCCTTCTATACCATTGTCCTCTTGTACCTAATAGGTCGCATGCCACATAGTTTCTGTGCTTGGTAGTCACACACCATGGTCTTCCTATGCCATGGTCCTTCTATGCCATTTTAGTTCCATGCCAAAATAGGACAACACTTAGTCAAAATTTTTGGGCCAATAAAATTATCCTTAACTCCCATTTATTATTCCCCTTTTGATTTGGATTATATGTGCAAGATCTAGCTACCTAAACAAATGAACACTTTCCATGGAAAAAGTTCTATTTTTATATCCATCAATGAAAGGTTTTGTATGTTTATCATGGTCATCTTTATATTTTTTTAGCTACATGTTTGAACACCTCACATGAAACATTAAAATTGACAAATACTCTATTGTTATCTATTGATGGAAGTTTCACTAACATGTGACATGATTTTTGTGCCCTAATGTCTCTTTCAACTTGTTTTAGTTAGAAGTCTTCTATATGATATTTCTTCTAGTTCATCATGGTTTTCAATGTTTTCAAGCTAAATAAACATTTGATGATAAAGTTCAAATCTCTTCTTTGGTTTTGATGCATACTTGGAAATGTAATTGAATACAACATGTTTGGAAAGAACAAGTTTCCAATTTATGTTTTCTCTCCATTTTTATAGTATGCCATAATTTTGTGTATTTATTCTACCATCATTTCTTATAGGATCAAATGTTTTAACTCCTATCTCTAAGTCTTGATATAATTTCTATCCGTCAAGATTTAATGGCCACAGTGCATTATACTTATAAGCAATAATAATTTGATTTTTAGTTCTTACACACATATTATTTTTAATATCTATAAATTTATTTAAAGTATTTAACATCTTACGTAAAAACCATTCTTACTCTTTTCTTACATAGATAGGCATTCTCTCTACACATTGTATGTCATTCTACATAATTGATTATCTCTTCATAGTCATATTCCATGCCCACCTTTGTAAGTTGTCTTGTGTATCAAAGAAATGGATGCTGAGTAAATTTTTGTAATGCCTAAAATTCATAATATATACTAATCTATTAGTTAGTTATATAAAATTAAAAAAAACTATAATACATAGATTTGTAGAGGATTGATATAATACATGTTTGTTTTGTTAATGTGGATCTCCCCAAGGATTCCATATGTGAACAATATAATGGAATTAGTTATTAAATTTTTTACATTCATAATCATTTATCCAATCAATTTTTTACATATTTGATGCTCCATTTAACCATATTAATCCATGCACATGTGGTGAAGTCTAAGTTGTCATTCATACCTAAACCAGTAATTTTTCACTTTCATTCTTTTTTGAAATACCTCCTTATGGAAAATTCTATGTTAAAATTAAATGTAGTGAGACACTATATGAGGATAATCAATGATATTTTGTCTTCACCAATTTTTGGCTTATTATGGATTTATTGGTTCTATTCTTGGCATTAGTGCATGTAGATCGAGCCAATACATATCAGTTGCACTTAAAGTGAAAAAAATGGTAGGTGACTCAAGTTTATGTAGCATATAAATTAATTCACCATGAATTTTTTTCAAATATTAACTTATACCCATCAACTTGGTTCCAAATTGCATCAAATAATCAACTAAATCTAGGAGTGTGGCACATTTTCCATGTGTTCATGTAACTCATTGATGGTTATTAACATATCTTGAGACTCTTTTTCACAAACATTGCTGAATAATTTTGTGCATGTTTTCTCATTATCATGTTTATAATTTAATATATAAATTTAGGATGTTGAATAGAATGATTATCCCTATATCAAAAAACATATTTAATAAATTCATGCAAATATACTCGTCTCAATTGTGGTTCTAGCCAATCACATCTTGCATCAGGAAACAATGTTGAAAATGCCATATAAAGTAACCCTAATGTGACATAGTCATAAAATATAAGATGTTCCAATACCTAACTAATAAACCAATGTTCCAATATTTTCATTAGGGTTATTTACCAATGCATGGATTAATTCCATCTTCTTGGGGCATTTTATGGTTTGGAGGTGATGCAGAGCATCATAAAAAGATAAAGGTTGTAAATATGTTTAAGAAGTGATTTATCAACATCTTGGTTTTTTAAGGCTTTTATAAGTCTTATATGTTCCATTATGAATTATTAGAGTCATTATAATTTTTTAATTTGAAATGTTTGTAAGCCTTTTGGAGTTCCCAGTCAAAATGGCTATTTTTTAAAATTTAAATTTTTGAGTCTAGTTTGAAGGAAGTTTTGGAGTTGTAAGTGAATTGTAATGTTTTAAAATGGTCCTATATGGTCTAATAATGTGATAATATGTGTTTCAATGTGTTTAACATTATAAATAAATTCAAATTAAGGAAATTTATGGGTATAACTTCCCTCCATACATGGATTTGGCAAGATTAGGAAGTTATGTGCATGTTTTAGCATAACGAAAAGAATATAATGTTGGAATAATATGTGTGTTAATATATTAGGTTACTATAGTATAAATGATATAAATTTTTGAATTCTATAAATGGCAAGAAATATTAAGAATCAAATAGACCTTATCTACCTTGGTTGAAATTCTGTATATAACAAGGGGATCAAAGACCAAAATTAGTTTTAAAGTCTATAATTGTGAATGGAAATGATCATTTTTATGTGTTTCATTTTATTTTATTTTTTAAATTTAATTATTATTATTAACCTATAGATTATGGTTCAAGTACACAACCCAAATTAAATAACCCTGCTTTCTAGCATAGTCAAGATTTAAGAGAAAAGAGAGGTTGGTGGAAGTGTCATTTGGTTGTTGTTTATTGTATAATAAAGGAATAAGTATTTATAAGTGTTTTTTTATGCTTATGGATCATTTTTATATCAAAATATTTTGAATTCATTCAATATCATATACATAGTCTATGGAGGAGCCATTTTGGTTGCACACAATCAAGAAGGGTAAGAAGTTGATATAATTTTGAAGATTTTTCCATGATGTTATTGAATATTTTAATTTATAAAAATATAATATATTATTATGTTATAAAAAAATCCTTTTTTAGGTATATATTGTCTTAGATTTGTTTGATTAAAAAAACCCTTGCATTGTCTAGTCAAGAGAACCCAAAACTTTTTTGATAGTATGAGTTAGGGCTACAAGGAAAAGAGTCTCTAAAGAAGAAAGTATAAAGAAGAAAGTATGAGTTGGAAGGAGATTTATTGTTTATAGTTTGTACCATTTATTGGGATATATTAGGGTATTAAAATAGATAGGGAAATGGGATATATTAGGTTATTAAAATAGATAGGGAAAGGGACTTAAGAGTCCTAATAAAGGGACAAGAACATTGGATCATGCTTTATGCTTTTAGAACTATGTACACACACACACACACAGAGAAAGAGAGTATGGTAAAATTTTTATGATAATATGTTGATGGTGATGAGAAAGAGTATGTATAGGTATATTATGAAGTGAGATTGAGATGTCCAAAGCTTAGTGACAAAGATTAAACAAGCAAGAAGATTATTGAAGGCAAAAGTAAACAAAGGTGTAAAGAAGAGGTAGAGGATATATTTCAAAAATAATATCAAGGATTAAATATAGGTTAATAAATATAGGTAAGGGAATGACATTAGTATAATTTTCAATTATTTCATGTGTATATGTTTCCTCTTCATTAAGTGGTATCAGATCAGATAAACTCTTGGTACAGATTGACTTTTTATTGAAAGTTATTGTTTGAATTTGTTAGAGATTTCAATAGAGAGTGTATGAAGCTAATATTTAAGGTATATAATAAGAGAGTTGAGAGTTTGAGTAGCCATTAATCTAGAAAAATCTAAATAAAGATAAGAGAAAAGTCCCAAGTGAGGACAAGGAAAGAGAAAGTCTCAAGTGAAGACTAGTAGTGTATCCAAGTGAGGTGGAAAGAAGATAGAAAAAGATGAAATATGAGAAGATAATAAATAAGAGCATAGATGATTATGGTTTAAACAAAGAGAATATGAAAGAACATAAGAGAAAGGAAGAGTTACATCTTGAAGGGAAAGTGAAATATTTGAGACAAACTATAGAAAGTATAGATAATGTGATGTTCATGATAAAAAAATTGCAAAAAGAAGAGAATAAATATGGTTGGGTCATGAAGAAAAGGAGATGCAAGTGGCCTATAAGGATCCTTATGGAAAGGAGAAAAAAATAATCATGAGATAATAAAAAGAGAAAAAGTTGATTGTAGAGGCATATTTAGAAATTTTGGATGAGTCAACAAATTAATATATAGGAAGAATAAGGTGATCAATTCCTTGGTAAAGATAAGGTGATCATGAAGGATGAAATTAATTTTAAGGAGGAAAGATAAATCAATATCAATTATCTAGATGATGGAGAAGAGGAAGAAGTATAATATGAGAAACAACAAGAAGGAAAAATGTCCAAATTTGAGTCATCAATAGGGGTACATGAGCCTCCAAGTTTTAAGAATAATTGTTTATTTATGATTTCAAGTGAAACCAATGAGAAGACATCTAATTTTAATAACAAGAAAGATAACTTTGAGAGATGGAAGCAAGCTAAGAAAAATGAGATCGAAGAATGGTATAAATAGATGGTGGTTAATGAAAGAGAGAAGCTGAAGGAGGATGCTAATAATTAGAATATTAAATAAAAAAATGTTTATTAATAGTAATTAGAGAATGAAGATAAAGGAAGAAGCATTGATGGGAAGGTAGACCAGCCAAGAGTTCTTGAACAAGCCATGAGTAATGAAAAAGAAAGTTATGGATTGAAAACAAGATTAAATCATGATAACCAGCTATTGGAGGTATAATATTTTGAAGATAAATAAGAGTTTGAGCGAATATAATGTAAGGTGAACAAGGATTTATAGCAGGTTAAGTACTTCATAGAGATAGAAGATGAGTTTGCAAGGAAGCAAGACAAATCAAAGAAATAAAGAAATAAAAATAAGATGAGAAGAAAAATGAAAGACAAGAGGATAAGTATTAAGATGATATTAGAAGACCATCATAGGAATAATTATAAGACAATAAATAAATTAAACAAAACACATTAGAGTAGGAGCTCAAATTTCTCCCACTTGAAGAGCTTGATGTAGAGAATCATAATAGAAAAAGGTTGTAAATATGTTTGAGAATTTATTTATGATCATATTGGAATTTTAAGTTTGTTATAAGTCTTAGAGGGTCTATTAGGAAGTATTAGATTCATTATAAGTTTTTAATATGAAGTGTTTGTAAGACTTTTGGAGTTTCCTGCCAAAATGGCTATTTTTAAAAATTTAAATTTTGAAGTCTAGTTTGAAGGAAGTTTTGGAGTCTTAGGTGATTTATATTATTTTTAAATGTTTGTAAATGGTTCAAGATGGTGAGAATAGGTTTATTAACATGTTTATCATGATAAAACAATGCAAATTTAAGAATGTTATGGTTCTAACTGCCCTTCATATGTGGAGTTGGCAAGATTAGGAAGTTATTTACATGTTTTAGAATAAATAGAAGAATATAATTCTGGCAAAATAGGTGTGTGCATAGATTATGGTGGTAGAGGAGAAAGGAGATAGAGGTTTGAAGTCTAAAAATTGTATGAAAGATCAAGAATCAAATAGACCCTTTCTATCTTAGTTGAAATTATGTATATAATATGGGGATCAATGAATAAAAGTTTATTTTTAATATTATACTTGTGAATAAAATTACCATTGTTATGTGTTTAATTTTATATTATTTTTTAAATTTTAATTAATATTGATGTTTAACCTACAGATGATGGTTCAGATACATAACCCAAGTTAAATAACCCTATTTTTTGACTCAGTTAAGATTTAAGAGGAAAGAGAGGTTGGTGGAAGTGTCTTTTGGTTGTTGTTGATTGTATAACAAAGGAAGAAGTATTTTTTGAGTGTTGATTATGTATTTTCATTCTTATGGATAATTTTTGAGATAAAAATCTTTTGAATTCCTTCAATATCATATATATAGTCTGTGAAGGAGCCATTTTGCTTGTGCACAATCAAGAAGGATAAGCAATCAATGTAATTATGAGGATTTATCTATGATATTATTGAATATTTTAATTTATAAAAATATATGAGATTATTAGGTTATAAATAAAATCTTTTTTTAGGTCCATATAGTCTTCTATTTGTTTGAGATAACAAAAACCCTTGCACTATCTAGTCAAGAGAACACAAAACTCTATTCATTTACTTGGGGGAGTGATTTGTGGTTTTGTTCAAGAAAAATAAATGTTGGATAAGGTGTGTTAAAGTTTTTAAGACCCAAAATAATCTTAATATTCATTTTATAGTCTTTTAAATTTATTAAAGTGCTAAAAACCACTCAGACTATCACACAGTCTTATAAAAGTGATTTAAAACTCCACATTTTGTCTTATAGAAGAAGTTTGAAGGTTGGATAAGTGAGAATAATGGTTTTAAAAGGTGTATTAATCCTTAATAGTCCTTATAAAATTATTTTAAGTTAAATAAAGTGATTAAAATTAATTTGAGGTCTTTGTGTTACCTCTCAACCTAACACATTCCTAGAAAGAGACCTAAAATCCCTATATTTTTGGCTTGTTGGAGATAAATTAAGGTTGGAATAGGGAAATTAATGGTTGGGAGAGTTGAATAAATTTATGTAATTAATTTTATAGGTTATATTTTTAATTTAAATAATATATTTAAATCCTTTTATTGTGCTCTCAGCCTCCATAGGCATGTGGTGAAGACTAGTTAAGGTTTGAGATTAGAAAATGCTATAATTATTGTTTTCACCCATGAAAGTTGATGAAAATTTGTAATAATGTGTTATATTAATTCCTAGGAGTATTATGGTGGTTTTAGTTTGGTACAATATGGATTTAGACATAAACCCATGTGTGGCACTGAACTAGGCCTAATGGAGACCTAATTGGTGAAGCGTGGTGAATTGATAGGGTTACCTTGAGAAGTGAATCATGAAAATTTGAATGAAGAAGGAATGGATTAATGGGTGTCCAATTTTTATTTTAAATTTTTGATATCCTCTTTAGTTTATCTAAAATAATGAGGTTTTTGCTTTAGGAGGGTTACAAGGAAAAGAGTCTTTAAAGAAGAAAGTGTGAGTTGGAAGGAGAGTTTTTGTTTATAGTTTATGCCATTTATTTGGATATATAGAGTGTTAAAATATACAAGGAGAGGTAATTAATATTCTTCATAAAGGAACAATAACATTGGATCAAGCTTTAGGCTTTTGGGCCTATGTACAAAGAAACAAAAGAGAGAGAGAGAGAGAGTTAAGTGTGAAAAAGAATGTAATATGGAGTATGAGAAAATGTTGATGGTGATGAGATAAACAGTGTATAGGTATATGATGAGGTGAGATTGAGATGTTCAAATCTTAGTAAAGAATATTATGCAAGAAATAAGCTTATTGAAGGCAAAAAAAATCAAAGTGTAAAGAAGAGGTAGAGGATCTATTTAAATAAGACTATAAAGGATTAAATAGAGGTTAATAGAGCTAGGTAAAGACATGAAATCAATGCAATGTTTAATTATTTCAAGTGTATAGGTTTCTTCTTCATCAAGAGTCCATTTATGTTGTGTGATTAATGTTATTTCATCATCTTTCTCATAATTAGACCTAAAAATACAAATTCATTTACATCATAATAAAACTACATATGGATAAAGTTAAATTGGTTAATTTTTTTTCATTAGAGTTGTATAGAAGTTCACTAAGAGAATTTTCATCAATCTGATCATCTTAATAGAACTTGTCATGTTCTATTTTGTATTTGAGTGCCTAATATATGCACTCTCTATTGACAGTATAGTTTTAGTTTGTTCTAAGTTGATCCCTCCTTTGAACTATAATCATTGACAAAGAATTTATTCTATGTGGAAAAACCTTACCTATTTATTTTAATTATTATGGAAAACTTATTGTATGTCATTAATATTTATATTGACCTCTATTTGCATGTGTCACTTATAGAATTGAGTTGACAAGGGCTATTAGCATTTCATCAACCTATGTTGAGTTTTAAATTTTTGGGAAATGTGGCCCAAGATCCATATTATTTTATGATTAAAGTCAAAGATGGCATTTCTCTTGTCAACATCTATTACATACAAAGCCTTCAGGTGTTTGATAAGCATTCATTCTAATATAACTTTCCTAACAAATGTAGTACATGTTCGGTGAAGCAAGCTTATTATTAGTCCTTCCAAGGAATTTACACTAGATATAGCCACAAGTGTTAGCCATGTTATTTATTTTTGACCTATATAAATTATGGATTTTGAAATAGTTAGACCTTATGATTTGTGTAATGTTAATACAAAATCCAACCATAAGGGTAGTTAGTTTATGTGGCCCTTTTCTATTGGTGTAATTGGAATTGTGCATTGATTTACATCTTCAAATGGTATTCTTGAATAACTATCCAAATTGACCATAACATATGTTGGTGGTTCTGGTGGGGCACTTCTAGGTTTATATATTATATTTTTAATATGCCTAAGAGATTCATATCCAAGACCTACTTATATCTAAATATTATAGGTTAACATGACCCTTGCATCCTTAAAAATTTATAACTCCACATCAATTTCATCATTTTGACCTCCTACTAGTGTGATGACATTGTTCACCTTGGTTTCAATGCTACGTGGAAAAGGTTATCTTAGTGAATGATTTTTTTTGGTTATGTGCATTATCATTTGTGGAAAACAAATGAATACTATAGTCAAATTATTCATTAGTGGATGTATCTATTCCAAAATTAGTTTTTGTCACCAATAACTTACAATCATCAATTATTGGATTTGCATCTCTCAGATTTATGAGAAGTAGAAAAGACCTTTGTTAGTCCTCACTTTCTCCTTCTTGTTTAAATATCTTATCCAAAGTAATAAATGTTTTGAATTGTTCCCATAATAGTTTTGTACATCTATTACTATCATATGGTGGCTTATCACTAACAAGAGTCAATTTTACCTAATCTCTAACTAAAATCATATATATAACTCCAAAACTCATGTTTGCATTCTCAAGAAATTCCTAACAAAGTTGATTGTCTATGTTTTGTAGTAAAGTTTGTCCAGTGAAGCTAATTTCATCCATAAATATTCATTTTATGTGGTTGGTCTCATCTTAGAAAGTTGGAAGTCTTATTCCTTCTATTTCAATAAATCCTATGATTGGGATTCAAAGTTGTGAATGGGTGGTTGAGGCACCAATATTGAATGTTACAACTCTTATTGGTACAAGTAATATAAGTGGAAAATGCTCTGAGAATATTAGATCTTGAAGATATTGACATATGGCACCAATTAGAAATGATTTTCTTGTTACTATTTTTCATTAAATTATGATGCATAATGGAGAATTATTTTGACCTTGATGATAATCTATCATAATTATATCATATGTTTTTTTCTTTATCACCTAATGTTCCATTATTTATATTTAGTGATATATCATCATTTACAATAAATCCATTATGTTTCATGGTGGTTATGAAATTTATCACTTTATTAGTTTATTCTTCATCTTGATATTCATTATTCCATTGTGATTGTGTATCAATATATCTTATTTCCAGCATATCTATTTCAGCAACTTCCATAATTTGGCCACGTTGTAGCCTAAATATGATTTCTCACTCATGGTCCATTTTGTTTTGTTGAATTGGGGTAGCATCCTCATGTTTAGAACATTATGATTTTCAACATCTTCTCGAATAGTCATTCACTCAACATGCCAAGGATTATAATTTAATGGCTCCCAATTTGATTTTATTGCATCATCATCAAGTCTAATATACTTTATATGTCCAAAATGGATTGTAAAGTAAGAGCTTTGATCAATAAAAATAAGCTTATTTATGTGAATTATGTGCATGGATGGTGTAAAATGTTGGGAATAATCCTAAAATAGTTGTGATACTCCTAACCTCCCATTTATTATACCTTTTTCACTTTAGATTATATGTGGAAGATCAATCCACCTCAATAAGTGAAACAACTCAAATATTTTATCACATCTTAAAATTTTAACAACAATTTTACAAAATATTTTATATTTAAAAAACATAAAATGACAAAAAAAAGTTTTTTTAAAATTCAAACATCTATAATAAAAAAACTAATATGACAATTTTCATAGAAAAGATCAAATATTTATTAGATTTAAAAATGGAAAAAAACTCTCTGAAAATAACTTTTTACATCATTATTTTATTATTATCTGTGTAGCAAGTATTTATTGTAATTGATTGAACCAATTATTTTTATCTTGAACATAATGCATGCATAGATTTTTTCCAAATATTTTGTTTTTAATATTAGATTTCAAATATCTCTATATAGAAATAAAATAATATAATAATTTAATGGATTTTCATTGGATGAAATTGTTTGATGTAATCATTAACTTAGGGAAATGTAGTTTTTTGAATTAAAAATTATATATTTTCTTACAGTAGAATTAAAAACATAGGGACATTGAAAAAATAATTTAAGTCGTTTCCAATCACGTCTACAAGACATCAAAAAAGTTAAAACATAAGATTTATTTTTATAATTTAATAGTGATATATAATATGATTGTGATAGTTGATTTTTAATACCCTGCCATCCGTCCATTTATTATTCTATTTCGATAGATGTTCCACATCTAAAATTTTATCGCTATCAATATACAGGCAGCTATGTCGGTCTCAACATATAAAACCTACATAAATTTATGTACATTTAAACTTTAAATTGAAAAAATATGTTTACAATTCCTTCATATATCATAACTCGATACTATTACATTTACATTTCCTTAATGTATCATGATTATATGCTATCATATTATATTCAAAGCTTTTAACTTTTTAAAATAAAATCGAAATGATCCTCTACACTAGACCAAACAATAGATATGCTTGAATTCAAGGGTCATGAGTTAGTAAATTTAACATAACTTGAAAAAAAAAAATGGCTTAATAATATCTTTGAAAAAAAAAAAGACTCAAGTAAACCAAAAACATAAACAAAATCATTTGTTGACAATGTAATCCAATTTGGGCTTAGTCTAACGGTACAATAAAACAAGGTTTCAAACAGAAAATCCTGGACACTTTCTCTACGTATAAAAATATTCACTATGAAAAACGCAACAGAAACACATACAAATAATTATTTTTTGAGTTCTTTTAGAAAAATATATATATAAGATTGATATTGTGACATCGGGTCTTGAAGTTACCAAACTGTAGGGTTTATATCTTTGCATTATAACTGCTTCAGGCCAGTTACACAGAGGAGTCGTCTCGGTGCTATGTATAGGAACAACTCGTGGAAGAGATCGAAATCCAAATATTCCGGTGTGCTGTCGTGAGTGGTGGAGAAATTCATGAATTTGGTTGCATGTTGCCAATTCTCAGAACTCTGTATTGATGAAAACTTCAAATATATGAGCAGCGAAACTATCCTTGAAACTACCCCGGGCCTTGTGCTTTTCTTCACAAAAAATATTGTAATCTAAGCATGTTTGTTGATGGATCTGGACCTAATCCAATGGTTTGTTGTTAGCGAGCTCTGAATAAATGCCTAGATGTTGGCTATGTGGCGCTTAAGTTCCCCAGGTGTCAAAGATGTGGTAGAGTGAGGTAGAAGGTAGAAGTTATGGCCAATGCAGGGCTACCAAAAAGAAATCACCGCTATAATCAAAGCACGAGCCTTAAAAAAATTGCCTCTATTATCAAACTTATGCCGGTTCTTAACATGGAGTTAGAGAAACATGTATGACTAATGGGGCCTCTAGCAGCTTGCTGCGATGTTGTTATTGTTGTAGCTGCCTTTAATATCCAGAAACCTCATTTTTAATGAAGGCCATCTATATTGCGAATATCGTATTCCTCCGTATAGCAAAATAAATCCAAGAAGATGCATGGAAATTAATTGGTAAAAAATTAGTTGGAATGAAATACGCGAATGAAAAATGGATAACGACTAAATGGCAACCCAAAATAACGTGATTACCAAAGTTTTCGATGGTTAAATAGTGGGGTGCATTGTCCAATATATCTATATATAAAACATTTCTCTATTATTTTAAATAAATAAAAGTAGAGCTTCCATGTATGTCGCTTTCAAACAACTATTTATTTAATTTATAGATATCACACGCTCTGAACTGCAGCGGAACATTAGCCATAGACCAGTCGTGACAGCTCTCATTTTGCTTAAGGAATAGCAGTGTGTCCTCCCCCAATTCCACCACCACCACCAAAGCCTCCACCACCGCCAGCGCCACCACCTCCTCCCACACCTCCACCAGATCCAGCTCCACCTCCGCCTCCAATTCCTCCACCACCTCCAAACCCACCACCTCCTCCAAATCCGCCACCTCCACCGGCGCCTCCGCCTCCTCCAAACCCTCCGCCACCACCTGCTCCTCCACCAGCACCCCCTCCAAGCCCTCCACCACCACCAGCACCTCCTCCACCACCGAAGCCTCCACCAGCACCTCCACCTCCACCTAGACCTCCTCCAGCACCTCCACCAGCACCTATTCCTCCTCCGCCTCCACGCCCTTTGCCAAGTCCACCCTTGAACAGATCGGGCTCAGCTATAGTTTGCTGAGTAAGCCTTATTCTGCTGCTTCGAACATCTCCCACAAGCAACAAGACAGCCAAACCTAGCAGCAAAAATACATGCCTCGATTCCATGGCTATCAACACCTCAAACTGTCTACGTTTACTTCGCCAAACAAGCCTAGCTTTTATAGACGTAGAGAGTGTATGATAGACTTGGGAATTGCATTGTATTGTTGACTAGCAATAATGCGACCACTGCTTAATGTCAACGATTTGGTTTGCATTAAATTTTTGCAGGTAGAAATGTAGCTACTTGGCCATCATCCACAACTGTCACGAAGACCCACTTAATGCATTCTCTCTCTATAACGTGGAACTTTCACAATCTCGTGGAGCATGGCGATCATATCCATATCCGTGGCGTCCTTCCAATAAATATATAGATGGAAGTCAAAAAAAACGACACTTGTTCATGTGTTTCTTTGAAAATTTAATTTTGTAGCATCAATTTGACGAAATCAAACAAGCAAATAAGTATTAAAATTTTCATCGAAGGGTTTATTTATTGCATTATTACATTAAATTTATTAGCTAGTTATTATTCTTGGCACATCATATGCTCAGTTTCTATTTTATTTTTAAATCTTTTATAATAATTTTTTGATTTTGATTTTGATTTTTTTGATTTTATTTTTCTTTTTTTATAACAATATATTTTAAATAAATTAATTTAAAAAAAAAAAGTTTGATGTTAGCTTTATTATTGACCCAACTTTATTAAAAAGTCATATTTTTTTATTCAATTTGGAAAACAAGATTCAAGCACTTTTATTAGAAAAAATATAAAGAAGCATTTTTTAAAATGAAAGAGAATTCCTTCAATTCTTAAATTTGTGAAGATAAATTGCTTGAGTTTATAAATGGCATCTTTGGGTATGTAAATTTTATTCAATTTATTATTTTATATAAAATTCAAGTGATAAATAACATAGCATAATTAAAAGGCCTTCACCAAACCATAAAACAAATTCTTATAAATGCTGAAAAATATCGATCCTAATACAACCATGGGTATAAAACCTTTGAACTTAAAGTTTTTGAAGTATGCCAAAACCAAACCCACCCACATGGACACCCTGTTTATTTTTCAAATTCATCTCAACCATTAAATCAAAACCTATTCATGCACTATCTCGATAACTAAATAGCATATACTCACAAATTAAGAAATGGGATTACATAAAATTAAGTTATGTAAAAGTAAATACCAAAGTATTGCCCAATGGACTAAATAGGATATACTTGCAAATGAAGTATTAGGTTTGCAAAGAATTAAGTTATGTAAGAGGAAACAACATATATTTCTAGAAAGGAAGAGAAGTAGGGGATAAAAACAAGGTAATACCACATGATAATTGAATAATATTATATGTATTCCATCCTGTATTTATCCTTTCATTTTCATTTGTGTCTAAAATGTTACTTCTCTCACTTATATGTTTAGTTTTAATCGTTGCATCTTCTACTCCATGTCAAGAATCAAAGCATCTACATGAATACTTTACTCCAGGTCAAGAATCAAGGCATCTACCTCATCACCTGACATTTATATCTCTTTGGTCTTTAGGTGTCCATGCCTCACTAGAAAGAATGGATTCCATCTTTGATATTCTCCACATATTTGGCATCAATGGTCTATCCTATGTCATGCTATACTACTAAGTGACTCTCTCTTGTTGCAAGCACTTAAAATCACCATCATGATCTCCATGAAATCAACTCACCCTAATTCACATCATCCACTAAGAATCCTCAAGAC
>JARHVA010005423.1:435000-487500 GCA_037957365.1 Torreya grandis
ATATGGTATATAATACACAAATTTTATTATAGATATAAAATGTTTTTTCAAATTCTACATGTTAGATATTTTGTGGCATATGATACATCATTGCTTATTGTCATGTCTCTATTTTATTGTTAGGGAAAGTTTTACATGTGTACCTTGAATTATTACATTTTTGTACCTTTGTATCCTTCTCTATGAGTATTTTACCCTTATGTGTTATTTACAACATACTAGACTTGAAACTATTTGTATATTTTTTTCCTCAAGGAGCACCATCTAACTTGAAAAAATTGAAAGAATTAAAAAATATCCCCAAAAAAAATAATTATAAATGATTACATATTCATTTGAGCTATACATTTTTATAGACATGATTTACACACATCCTTTTCACATAATTTAGTTTGAGTGGATCCTATGCATATTAACATGTTACATGATACTACATTACATGTTATTTGTTCATATCTTTAGAGGGGATTTACATGGATAATATTTCCTCACTTGGGGTATTTGTACATAGAAAAGTTTACATGGTAATTCTTTTCTTACTTGACTTTTTGAATGCATTGAGTTAATTTACATTGGCTACTATATGTAATGCTAGCACTTATAATTAGTCAACCATGTTAATTTGGTTGTTATGAATGAATGATTGTTTGTGTTTATATGTGTATTCTTGTTTGTGAGTCATTTCTGTAGAGAATACTCTTGCTATTAAGTTGTGTGAGTCCCTGTGTGTTATCTCACTAACTTATCTTGTGAATAACTTGGGTGTGGTTACTCGGATATGTGGTCCATCACTTTATTCATTATTTGTAGAAATGATGTTAAGAATGCATATTATATATTTTTCTTGTAGTAATAAGGTTTGTTATGCATATTACTATGTTTTTTTAGTTTTCTATATTGCCACATTCTCTATTTTGCATCTATGGATCCATGTTATTTGTGTTTGTTCTCATTTCTATATCCAACCCACTCGTGAGGATATTGGAGATATTTTTATTACATTTGGGACATGCTAGTTATCCCATTATTACTTTGTTTTTAAGGGGAAATATACCATTTTTAATTATGTTTGGTATGCCAGTATGATTCATATGCTACATTCAAACATTTTACATTCTATTTGGTATTAGATATATTTCATGTTTTTTATTTTACATTAGTATCGGCTATATTCAAATTTTAATTGCATATGTTTAAGCTAATTAAATTTCAGCTATTTGATTTTCCTAAATATTAGTTATATTAACATTATATTTTGAGATGATAAATTTAAAGATATGTCTTAATCACTAATTTTAAAAGGAGGCATATATCAAACACATATTTCATTTTGATTCAAAATAATTTAGAATTGATTAAAAATTATTGAAATTAAACAAACTAATCTTCTTCCTTGATAAAAACATGGGATGGACCTTGTTGACTCCTAGTGAAGTGTTATCAAAATTGTATAGTCAAAATTTTTTTTTGACACATATAAAGAAAATATCAACTTGGTGGAGTCAATTATATGTACTCTTTTGAAATTAAAATTTTAAAATTAATAACAAATTAAACTCATGCCAAAACCAAAGAGGGGACAATATGTAGACATATAAATTTGTTACATGATACTTATTCCCATTATCTTATCCTTAGTTTATCATTTTAGAAATGCTTGTGTAAATTTGTATATTTTTATGACTTGTTTGACCCTACATTACTATCCATTTAGACCTTGAGCCTCAAAAGATAAACCCAACCCTTAGCAGATCATATTAATATATTAACCTAGGTAAAAATCAATTAACTCATTCCTTCATTATTCAACCTGAGAATTTTTGGGTCAAATCTTACACACTTTTGATGTATTTTTTTTAACTTGGTCTCTCACTATCCCAGTGTACCAAATGAATAGTCTATCTTGAAAGTAGTTGTATTATCAATTTTACTGAAGAGGAGATTAAAAACACTTATTCAATACATTACATCCACAAACTCAAATAACTATGTGGAGATTTGATTCTAGAGTATGGAATTCATAGTTTTCAACATCGCTTTGGTGATTAACTAACTCCATAACTTTTTTGTTTTTTTGGATTATCATTATAGGTCATAGAGTAAAAAACATCAATTCTATACATTTATCCCAATAAATACATAAAGTATAGATACAAGTACATAAAAAAAATTAGCATATAGGTGATAGAGAGATCATATTATGAAACCATGTGTATGATAATATCATCTCCATAGAGAAAGTTCCAACAACGGTAATTTTGAGTAACATGAATCTACCAAGGATGAACCCACACCCTACACATATATGTATATAATTATTTCCATAGCCTCATATTTTATAATCAAAATCTAAACATTCTTCACAGTCATCCTATAGGTTCAAAACTCTAAAGTATACATGATGTTCAATCATTCTAAGTTTATTTGTCTTTATTTTATATAGCATATATGATTATCACTTTGACTTGTTAATTTTAATTAGGTAATTTAATAGGTTTAAATTAAGCAATATTATTTATGTATTCATATATATTTTTTATTACACCAATTTATTCCTATTTTGTTTTAAATACCATAATTAGGGCAAACACCTATGTGTAGTTACATATTTGAATGATCTTTTTGTGATATATTATGAAATATTCTATGATTGTTACCCTCATATATATAATTCATTTATTACATTTAGTACCATGTTATTTAATATGCACATTATTATTTTTTAGTATTACTATGTTTAGTGCCTAAGTTTCCATGCATATTTCATGGAAAATTATTTATATTTATGTTTCTCATTTATGTATCTAGTATTTTTAAGGTCACATTTAAAACATTAGGTTCATGATATTTTTCACCTCATTTATTTTCCGTTGGGTTCATTATAACTTTCCATATCTCCTCAAGTTAATACTATGATACATATCTTACACATGTAAATTATTCATTGGGGCATATTATTTACCCCCATCTATTTCATGCTTATATGAATATGAACATATTTATTTTTAGATTTATATGATGATATATTATGAGGGTTACATACATATAATTTATATTATTTTGAGGAATTTTTAATGATTTAGATATATAATCTATTATGCTCATAAAATAATATCACAAATCAACTCAAATGCATAAGGAAAGAAAGGAAATATAATTTCTCAAATGAAGATGATTCTCAACCTCACACACATATATTATTTCAAATATGAGTCATACAACTCAACAATACTACAAATATCAAAAAACTTTTGTTTAACTCTCTTCAAAGCATCCATGCCAAGCATCCAAGCCATTGTGAAATTACAAGGAGAACTTCAAGTCAATATATAGAAAATAAACTAGAAAATAAAACATGAAAAAACTACCACACTCAAGAATTCATCCCATTAAAATTAGATGTGTAAGTACAAAACAAGAAAAATTCTAGAACAAAGAAGCCCCATGCCACACTCACATGGATTAGAATTACTTATGGATAAGTTTCACATGGCAAAGTTGGTGCCACCTTTCAAGATTAGTCAAAAAGATAAAGGAATAATCAATTTAGAATAGTAGACATTGTCCCCTCCACCATCATGAACCTCAAAAAGATGATTTATTCTCATTTTGACTAATCTCCCATGAAAAATTCAACCCATGCCACCTAAGCCAATTAGACATAATGAATAATGTCAATCATGAATAGTGGCAATTAGGAATAGTGGAAAATAATATCAATCAAGAATAGTGTCAAATAGTAGCAACATGGTCACTATCTTTCTCCTTTATCTATCACATAAATCTTTTGTCATTAAAAAATAAATTACCATCCTCATATCCTTGATACATTATTTTGTAAAAAATCATACTTTCTACCACTTCTTCTTTAAGAGGTACTAAGGTTACCTTTGTGCCATATTTTATAAAAAGAATATGTATTCTTTCCTCCATAATGAGTTACTTTTCTATCATATTGCCATGGCCTTTCCTATAACATATGGCATGCATCCATAGGCAAAAAATCACACCATATTTCATCTTTATAATTTATCCTTATAAAAAACTAACACTGTCCCCATGATCGAGATACAACACTAGTGGTATTGAATCCACCTTCTCCCCATGCTTGAATGGAATGTGATCTTCTTGGATTAAATGACCTATTTGAAACTTGTCTATTTTTCTTCTCTTTTTCCCTCAAGGCTAACTAATAATCCTCTTCCATACAAAATAATCTATGCATAATCAACTCATCTTGAAAGGAAAATTTTAAACCATTCACATTCCTTACAACCATTTTATCATTTTTTTCCTTAAGTTCCACTCTTATATATGGCTTGTATAATTCAATTGTGTACTCTTGTACACTATGATCCATCTACTTCAAATTTTTAAACCTTTTATAGAGGGTTTGGGCATAATATATAGTAAAGAATTTCTCCCTTAGCTTCTTTTGCATTTTTCTCCATGTGCTTATATTTTTTTTATTCTTCCTTTTCCTCTCTATCTGCATGTGATCTTATCAAATCATTTCAAGAAATTTCAACTTAATGCATACAAATTTCACCTTCCTCTCTTCTGGCATGGTCTTCTACTCGAAGAATTTATCCATGTTATTCAAGCAATCAATGAACTCCTCTAGTTGTAAGTTTCCCCCATAGTCTTGAACTTATACTTTGAATCCATTCATCATTACTTCAATCTGAGGCTCTAATAACTCTCTTCTTCATTGATACTAACTCTACTTCATTCTATAATTCCTCTTCATGAATTGTTTCTCCTCCAGTGTCATCTTTTCCTTGCCTTCTCCTTAATTATTGAACATGGTGGCTAAGTGTGCCACTTCCCTTTATAACTCTTTAATATCTCTACTCACTTGAGCATATCCTCATCTTGCTTATCTTCTTTTCATACGTATAAAAAAAAAAAAAAAAAAAAAACTCTCTCCAAAAACTCTACCAAAGATTATAATTTTCTCTGATATAAATTAATGTGGCCACACAATAATCTCACAAATTAGCTCAAACACATAAGGGAATAAAGGCAATATCATTTCTCAAATGAAGATGATTCTCAAATTCACACACATATATTATTTTAAATATGAATCATAAAACTCAAAAATACTACAACTATCAAAAAAATTTCCTTTAATTCTCTTCAAATCATCCAATCCAAGCATCCAAGCCACTATAACACTACAAGGAGGCTTCAAGTCAATATATAGAAAATAAACTAGAAAATAAAAAATGAAAACAATACCCCATTCATAAATTCATCCCATTACACTTTTATCGTTAATGAAAAAATAAGGAAAAGTGGAGAATAAAGAAACCCCATGCCACACTCATCACATGGATCATAATTACTTATGGACAAGGTTTGCATGGTAATGTTGGTTCCACCTTTTAAGATTAGTCAAAAAAATTAAAGGAGGAATAAATTTAGAATAATAGATATTTTTTCTTTCACCATCATGAACCTCCAAAAGATTATTGATTCTCATTTTGACCATTCTTCTAGGAAAAAGGTGCCCCATGCCACCTAAGATAATTAGGAATAGTGAATAATGCCAATAAGGAATAGAGCTAAATAATATTAATCACAATTAGTGTAAAATAGTAGTAACCAAGACACATCACTAATGGAATATTGTCACCACATCATAAAATTTGCCATATTATGTTATTGTAAGCTAGGAGGAGACATGGACCTCTTGATGTGTATGGGGTTGATCTCACACTAGTTAAAAAGTGGGCTTACCTTAATATGAACTTATTATGTGTTTAATATTTTATTTTAACATGAGTGATTACATAACAAATTTTTCAATGCCTCACCTAAAGATAAGGGCATATTATTGTAGAGTTTTTCATGATGTCATGATCATGTCATGAAGGTGTCCAAGTGAGTGGATGAAGAGCCTTGATAGTCTAAGTGACAATGAAAAAGTGTGCAATGTGCTTGTTCTAGTATGTTTGAAGTATGATTGGTTGATATTTTGCTATGGCATGGTTAGAGATGTTCAGGGATGAGTATGGAGTATTTAGAATGTGCAAAAGGCCCCTAATATGTTTTCTAATCTTTGAGTGATTACGTGCATGATTAAATTTCATTCTATTGATCATTGTTGTCATCTAGACATTTTTAGTTTAGTGGCAAAAAATCTGACTAGGCAGTTTCATGATGTCACCATTACCACTTGTGGATGAGACTAGGGGAGTTGGTCATATGGTTTTGATAATATTAATCCATGGTTACTATGCACTAAATCTCAAGTCATGCCCTAAATGTAGTTAAAGATATGTGGATACAAATTTGGGCTCTCAGGCATTTTGACAATGTTTTCTATGTTCAAATAGAGCCAAGTAAGCATGTTGATGATATTGGATTTTGAACACATGTAAGTTTCAAGATGAAATGGTCACATGGGTTTATTTAGTATTGTGTTCTTATGTGTTAAATCATAGGTCATGCACCTAATCACGTCAAAAGATATGCAAGTGTAAAGTTAGTCTCTCAAGCATTTTGATAGTGTTTTCCCATACTTATCCAAATTTTCAATGAGGCAAGAAGAGCTGAGTAAGAATATTGATGAAGTAATATCTCACATGTGTGGACATTTTAGGAAAATATGATCATATGGGTTTGTTAAGTGTTGTTCCTAGTTGATTTTTGCTAATTTAAGATCATATAATGAAGTGAATCAAAAGATATGCATGAGTAAAGCTGTCCTTCTAGGTAGGTCCAAGCATAATTGGCTCCATGGAAGAAAATTTTGAGTGAGCATGTTGATGATGGAATATCTCACACATGTGTGGGTTTCAGGAGAAGATTATTATATGGATGGATTGTCCTATGTAAAGAGATCATAACATCTAAATTTTAGATCATGCATCTAAGCATAGTAAAATTTATTAAGGGTCAAAATTGGCTTCTCATATAGATTACAATGGTCCCCATAGTCAAATATGCAAGAGGTAAATTTTGAGCAAGTCTCAAGGAGATCGATGAAGTGCATTTACTCCAAGATGGTAGGAAGTAGAGATATGGAAATAACTACACATTTTTTAATGACTAAGAAAAGGTAAAGGATAAGATAAATAATGAGCATGTGATCATACAATTGAAGATCTATGGTGGATGGTAAGTCAAATTGGTCAACATGTTTGATGTTTAATGATGTGTGTAGAAGTTAAAGAGAAATCAACTTCCAAGAAGATCAATCATGCATGATTATCCAAGATGAGTGAGAGCATGAGATGAAGGAAATTGGTTGAGTTTTAACTTTGATTTTTGGCATTTGAATATTTGAATTTAACAAAGGAAAAACTATTGATTTGTATTTTGTCCATAACTTTTGATCCAAGTTGAATTTCTTGATGAAGTAAAAATAAAAGATGAAGATGACTCTATGGTGCATCTATTAAACCTAGTTATATGGTATAAGTTTTTATATATTAAAAGTTATGAACATTATATATATATATATATATATATATATATATATATATATATATATACACACACACACACATACATACACACACACACACACACACATATATATACATATATATATATATATACATTTATATATATATATACATATATATATATATATACACACACATATATATATATACACACATATATATATACATATACATATATATATATACACACATATATATATATATACACACATATATATACATATATACATATATATATACATATATACATATATATATATGTATATATTTATATATATATATATATTTATATAAATACATACATATATACATACATATATATGTATATATATATATATATGTATGTATGTATATACATATATACATACATATATACATATATACATACATACATACATATATATATATATATACATACATATATATATATATATACATACATATATATATATATATATACATACATACATATATACATATATATATATATATACATACATATATACATATACATACATACATACATATATATATATATATATATATATACATACATACATATATATATATATAGATACATATATATATATACATATATACATATATATATACATATATATATATATATATACATATATATATATATATATATATATATATATATATATATATATATATATATATATATATATATATATATATATATATATATATATATATATATATTCATGTGCCTTATACACTCCAACACATGCCAAAACACCTCAAAACAACATATTCAAAATGACCACTCTGATCAGGGGCATACTATGATAACTACTACCTTTTCAAAATCCTAATAGACTTATATAACATCTCCATGCTTATTTTATTCTTCAACTCAGCTTATAACACCTTTAACTTGCCTCTACAAGATGGTTACTCAATCTGTCAGTAGCCTTCTGGAACACAATCAACTTATTAGAAAATTTTCATACAGAATATCAAATGGTAAAACCTATAAAATGATCAAAGATCATATTCATGGAGTATAAAACACTCCCAAATATCTAATTCATTAGGATACATTGAAATAACATCAACACAAACTAAACATCCTTCTCAGGACACTTCCAAAACACAATCAAACACATAGTTATCTTTGGAGCACCATAACTTTGAATATGCAAACATTAAGACCATCTAACTAGGTTAAATAGATGCAACATGTATTCCTATTCATATTTCCTTTTTAAATTCAACAATAAATTCATCCTAGATAAATTGTTATGGACAAAATACATCGCACTAGTTTTTCCTTTGTTAAATTCAAATATTCAAATGCCAACGGTCATAGTTAAATCTCAACCACTTCCCTTCATCTTATGTTCTTGCTCAGCTTGGACAATCACACACCATCTATATTCTTGGAATTTTATCAATATATTTAACTTATATGTTGGTCATTAAACATCAAACATGTTGACGAATTTGACTTACCATGAATTGTAGATCTTCAACTATAAAATCACATGCTCATCATTGATCTTTATCCTTTACATTGGCTTAGTCATTAAACAATGTTCACTTCTTTCCATCTCGATTCTTCCTAACATATTAGATAAAATTCACTCCGTTGATCTCCTTGAGACTTTCTCAAACTTTACCTCTTTCATATTTGACTATGGGGACCATTGAAATTTGTCTGAGAAGCCGATTTTGAACCTTAATAACTTTTATTGCACTTCGACACATGATCTTAAATTTATACTATATGATCTATTTACATAGGAGAATTCATCCATATAAAAATCTATTCTTAGAACACACACATTTTAGAGATATTACATCATCAACATGCTCACTCAATTTTTTTTCCATAGAGCCAACTATGCCTGGACCTACCTAGAAGGCCAACTTTGCTCATGTATATCTTTTGATGTGCTTCATTGCATGATATGAAATTAGTGAAAATCAACTAGGAAAAAAAATAAAAAAACCCATATAATCACATTCTCTTGAAACATCCACATGTGTAAGATATTACTTCATTAATATGCTTACTCAATTCTTCTTACCTGATTGTAAATTTGGCTAAGTATGGGAAAACACTGTCAAAATCCCTGGGAGCCCAACTTTGTACTTGCATATATTTTGATGTACTTAGGCAAATGACTTTGGATTTATCACATAATAACTAATCATAACAATAAACAAACCCATATTACCATTTACTCCTAAAAACTCCATGTTTGTGAATGCTAACATCATCAACATGCTTACTCAGCTTTATTTGAACATAAAAAATACTGTTTAAATCCCTAAGAGACCAAATTTGCATCCAAATATATTTGAATACATTTAGGTACATGACCTAAGATTTAACACATGTAAAATAGGAATTAATGTGATCACAAACATATGATTAACTCCTCTTGACTCATCCACATGTGGCAATGGTGACATCATCAACTGCCTACTCAAATTTTTTGCCACTAAACCTAAAATGTCTAGATGACAACATTGATCATTTGGATGAAATCCACTCATGCACACAAACACTCAAATATTAAAAAAAAAATAAGGGACCTTTTTTACATGATCAGTACTCCATACTCATCCTTGAACATCTCTAGCCATGCTAAAATAGAATATCAACAAATCATACTTCAAGCATATTAGAACAAGCACATTGCACACTTTGTCATTATCACTTAGACTATCCAGGATCTTTATCCACTCACCTGGACACCTTCATGACATTATTTAAAACTATCCAAAAGTATCCCCCTTTGTCATTGATTTCAATAACCATCATATATAGAAGTATAAAACTCACCTTCTTATCTATTTTTAAGCATTTCTTTCTCTCTTTTCAAGTACTCTCATAATAGGAACTTTCTCCTCCTTTGAAATAATGACAAAGTGGGAACCAAATGATCTTGAAGACCTAAAATTACTAACAACAAGATTATAATATATTAGAAATATATTACAAACTCCCCCTTACCTTGAGCCTACCTATTATTACCTTGACACCTTCTTCTTGTAGCAAGCCAACATTCTTCTTCAACCAAGCACTAAAACCAATGAAGATAGAACACAAAACACTAAAATCTGATGTAACTCACCAATAAACATCTGATAGGAATTTACATTAAGATCTTTGAGCCATTGCATCAGTTGATCATCTTCAGATCTCCATATACCATGAAGAACTACCACACAGGCTTTCAAGCTTTCTCACTCAAGCTACCAGCATGAGCAACAAAAAAAAATCATGCCTCTCAAAAAATTGGAAACATTCTCAAAATCAACCTAAAAACTCACCTTGAAACTCTCATGCCTTGATATTTTGTAAAAAATGATCAAAATACCAAATCTTTAAACTAGGTCTGTCCAGACTCCTTGTAGTTCTACTTGGAATTTGTAAATCCCACAAGTTTTAGTATATATAACTTCAAGACCTAAAAATAAATATTTGGAGCACTCTCATATTCCTCCTCAAGTATGCCAATTTTAATCACATAATTCATTCTCTACAACATACTTCCTTCACAAAACTACTAGCTAATTAGGCCTCCATCTTGACAAAAACATGAATAATTTGAAAATCACAAACCTTCAAATATATAATAAGATAAATTTGAAAATCCATTTGGACCATTAAACATATTAACAAGCATTAGATCTCAAATCATAAGGAAAACCAATTTTTTACCATAGCCAAAAACCCTAGATCTCAAAATAAACAGGGTCAACAAACCTCTTTTTGGTCAACATCCACCTCTAAAACTTATTGCACAATTGGAGACAATCATCACACACTTATGGAGCAACAATTAAGATTTCACACCTTTGGGAACCCATACATCCTATAAATTATTTTAGGACTTACATACTCTTAAGTATGAATTGGGAAACTCGAGAGCAAACACAAATATCTAATTTGATTTCAACATACCTTTAGACCACAACACCACCTAGATCATGCTAGGATAAGGTCAATAGACCTTTATTTGTAAAAATATTATCTTTACAAATAAAAAATATTTTTTTTCCATGTTAAAACCTTCAATCTGACCAATCATTCTAACCATATACAACTAACAACAAACCATGACATTACTCTGACACCAACACATCATATCTTCGACCTGGACATACCTGCTCAAACTTCTAAAGAATACCACATAGCTGAAAGAAAATAACCTACAAAAATATCCTTTAATCTTAAGCCTTATTGATCCTTGGACCTATATTCCTATAAAACTCACAATCTATCTTTGCTCATGCATGAAGATTTAGTACCTTGTCAAAACACATGACTTGGTTTATCAAGTCATCATATGAATATTATTGAATTAATAACTATAACAGTCATCTGTTACTATTCTAACATGATAGGAACATCTCACATATGATCCCCCTAACTCCATGCTTTACTTGGATCATGATATCTTCAACAAGTCTTTAAATATTGTCTAATCATAGTCAATACTTGTATAGAGACATCTCATCTTTAAAACATTGTGAACTTCCATGGCATACATAGTTTTTTAACAATCCTTTAACTAGCTTAGCAATATCTAGGACTTAGGCCTAGAAGAAAGGCCTTCAACTTATAGGCCCACCAAACATCTACCACAAACTAATATGCAGATAGATATTTGAAACTTGCCTTTGCATCAAAGCATCCAAACTATGATCAACAAGGTAAATATTTATAAATTTAGGACCACTAAGATTATTCAAAATATTATTTTATTGAATATATATATATATATATATATATATAATGCACAAACATACCTTTTTTTCATACCTTCTCATCATACACTATCTGACAATATATATATATATATATATATATATATATATATATATATATATATATATATATATATATATATATATATATAATGCACAAACATACCTTTTTTTCATACCTTCTCATCATACACTATCTGACAATTACCAAGCTTCCTTTGACTGACAAGTGTGTCTTTGAAGCTAAGAGAGAGACACCCATTTAGACATAGTGAGATTAAAGGTCCCAAAACTCTAGAGACTCCCATATCTCCAAACCTTTCTTTGACTTGTAGTCCATCTTGACTTTGTTAGGATGGTTCACTTCAGATTTGTCAACAAATGCTGACAACATAAACTTTTGGCATTCCCTTTTTTTATGATCCTTTTTCCACCTTGGAAAATAGTCCATCAAGACTCTTGGATTTAATCGAGTTAGTGTTCTTAGTCTTCATTATCTTATGTCTCCATACCATATTTGGACTCTCTTTATCTTTTGCAGCCATCTTACCTAATTGATCTTTGAGCTTATCCTAATTTGAAACATAGCCTTCTAGAGCAACTTTTTTATCATCCTTATGACTAGAAGAATTGGAAATGAGTACCTTTGGTATCCATACATGATTTTGACCTTTTTTAGACCTTAAGAGATCTATATCTTTTGACATATTTTAAAGACTTCTTAACATCATTTGGATAAAATCTATAAATGTGTCCACTCTTATGACAACTGAAACAAAAAACATCATTCAACATTCCTCTTGACTGATCTAAGTTATGATTTATCCAAGACCAATAGCTTCTTCTTCTAAGGCTCCATGAGGACTCATTCTTGAATAAATTCCTTCTATAATCCTTATATTTATGACCATACTTTATACATGCATAACAATGACCATGAAATAAGTTAGCATACTTTGGATCATTTGGTTATCTAACAGACCATTTTGTTTTGCTCTCAAAGCTTGTATTCTCCTTAACATACTCAAGCTTCTCATACTTCTCTTCCAGCTTATCTAACTTGACTATAATAATTTCATGACCACTTTTCAATGACTTCATTTTAACCTTTAGTTGATTTCCCTTATTTTCTTTTAATTTTAGATTTGCATTGGCTACCCTTAACTAATCCTCAAGAATACTGATATTATTTTCATCCTTTTTGGCATTGTTGACCATGTATTTCAATCTATATGCTTTCACTTCAATAAACGTGATCTATTATTGATACTTATTTTCTTCTTTCTTGGACATGCCTAACAAACTTCCCTCAAGAGAACTCACTTGTGCTTCAAAACTTTTGATCATATTCCTCATTTTATGATTCCTCTTCTTCTACTCCTTTAGTTGACCAAGATCACTCATGAGCTCAGCATTTGGATCAACTTATTCTTCCTTGATATCATATTTCTACTGTTATGGAAAGCTTATTTATGAAACATGATGTCATTTTATTTTGAACACAAACCCATCTTAGCATCTACTAGATGAACCTTGAGACCATTGATAACATTCTCATTCTCTTTGGCATATTTCTTCAAATTACATATCTACTCTTCAAGTTCCTTGATCACAACCTTACACTATTGATTATCTTTATTCAAATATTTAACCATTTTTATACCAACTCAAGATCTCCTTCAAGATGTTAAGTTTCCTCCAAAGGACCATCTCTGATACCAATTGTTAGAGGTACAATCCATTGAGAGGGGGGTGAATCAATGACGACAAACAATCCAATTTAATTTCTAAACCTTTAAAAATACTTAAACATTCAATATAGTAATTCATGAAGAATATAGATCATTCATAGCAATGAACAATGAAGATAATGTAAGATTACATACACAACACAAGATCTATGTAAAAAAACCTCTTGGGGAATAAAATTCACTCTCAAGCCTACAAATACTGAGACTACTTATCCTATAAGGTATTACAAACTAGAGACTGGTCAAGTCTTTTAGATGAAAATTTAGTGAAATGTTTGTTCTATAAGGAGCATTTCCCCCTAAGATGATCAACTCCTTTAGACCACCTACCTTTAGTGATGTTAGGTGAATATTTTGTCACCAACTAACTGGTAGCAAAATGGGTGTGGTGTTCCCTATAAACTATAGCATATATATATATATATACCATCCATCTCTCTTTTTTTAGAGATGATGTTCACAAGATAGAGGAGAATTATGGTGTAATTAAATGGCACTATTCTTCTTGAAAAAGTGATATTTAGCCAATAGCAGGATTCTTCCTGGGTAGTAACAGAAACCATAGGAAACCCATGAAAGTACAAAGGCATTCTTTGTTCCTCCCACTAATTAGGATAAAGGACCAAAGTATTTTGAAGCATAGCCCAAAGTCTCCACTTCAAATACAATAGAGTAAAAGGTTACGAAGGATAAGGGGAGCTCAAATTCTCTCCAGTATCCTTTACACAAAACACAGATTGAAGACAATGATGGTAGCGCAAAGTCTCCCATAGTTAGCTTTAGGACACCTTCCAGCGTATTTCCACTTGTTCTACTTGTTTGATTAAATGGACAAGACTGTATTTAGGAAATAGACATAAGAACAATTTCCTAGATGACATAAGCTATTTCAACACAAAGTCTGAAAGGTCACTTGCTTTCTCATTCATTTAACAAAATATGATTAATAGTCTAAGCTCAAAGTCTTAGGAATGCCTTTCAATTCGGGTAGAGATTCACTTCTAATAATAAAGAGATCTCCCTTATACAAAATGAGAGATCACAATATATAGCATCACAAGAAAGACTTGGGCGCTTATTTTCATGAAAATGACCCATGTTGAATTGAATGCATTGAATATCTATGAAATAACCATGCTAGAATAGGTCATCAACATTGACTTTGGAATTCTAAATCATCTCAAATGTCTCCTCTTAAGCATGGGTTGTCTGATCTTCTTTATGATGCTTACAAAACTATCTATTCACTTTTACTTAATCAAGATAAACATGCCATGCCATTAAATGTTTGATGTTATCTGATGTCTACCTAGTGGACTATTCCACCTACTGGTAATAACTCTCCTGTAGATATTTTTGTATTTCCTATAGTTGTTATCTCTTTCCTTGCCATTTTTTGTCTCTTCTTAGCAATCTGAGCTCTCGGTGCTATCTTCTCGCTTTCTATTGGCTCCTTCAGCTCCTTTCTGGGCTGGTCATTGAGTTTGTTCTTAGGGATTTTAAAAATCAATGATTATTCCATCACCCTAAAATTGACATCCATGGGGACATCACTGGTTGCTTTAAACCTTTTTGAACCTTGAACCTTGAAATCTTTTCATTTAAAGGTTCAATGGTTCAATGTTTTGTGAAGGGCCGCATTCACTTTCTTTTTTTCTTCGATTGAACCATTTCTTTAAACTTATTTCTAGAATCTTCTGCTTTCTTCATTTACTCAAAGCTTCCATTCAAATTTTGAACTCTTTGAACCCTTTGAACCTTTAAACCTCTGAACCATTTGGCTCAAGGTTCAATGGTTCAAATGTTCATTCTTTTTCTTTAAATCTGTTGAAGCTTCAAAGTTTCTGGATCCTTTTTTTTCTACGTCCATCGAACTCATTGAATTCATTAAACCTTGAACCTTTGAACCATTTTGGTTCAAGGTTCAATAGTTCAATGGTTCAATATTCACTCTTTGAATCCTTATTTTCTCTAAGTCCTTCAAACTTATTGGACTTGTTGAACCTTGAACCTTTGAACCATTTTGGTTTAAGGTTCAATGGTTCAACCTTATCTCTTTGAATCCTTTTATTCTCTAAGTCTACCTAAGTCATTGAACCTTTGAACTTGTTGAACCTTTAAACCTTGTGGAGGTAGGGTTTAATGGTTCAATGGTTTAAAGTGGTTCATTATTTTTCTTTGAATCCCACCGTTAAGTCTTTTGATAGAACCTTTGTGTTGAACCTTCTTCAAAACACTAAGGAAATGACTTAAGTGTTTTGAACTTATTTTGAAGAAAGCTTACCTATTGAACCTGTGACTTTCTTAGGTAAAAAGGCTTGAATTTTTCAATAACTTAACTACTTAGAACATTTTTGAGAAAGAAAAGTGAGATTTTTGGTCTGAAAGACCAAAATGGCTAGTATGTTGTCCACAAAAGTAAGAGATGGATTTTGGGAACCATAAATGGCTCTAGTTGGGAAACTTCAATCTATTACAATTTGAAGCAATCGAAGAGAGTAGAAACTAGAATCTTAGTGCCTTCATTTATGCCATTGGGCTACGGAGTCATGTTACCCAAAAAGGAAGGCACCGACAACCAAATGGCACTAAAAACAAATGAAATTTACAAAATAAAAAGAAGACTATACAAAAATTATACATATGTACAAATGGATTTATCTAATACTTCAAGGATTGAAGTGCTTCAGATGCTACCCACTATGAGGTAGAGAAAATGGCATCTCATCTTAATAAATTAGTAAGAGACTATTTTCACCCCAAAATCAGTGATTGGCAAATGGACTTCTCCACCAGGAATCTAATTTTTTATACCTTCCTTTTGGTTTCCTCTTCTTGCCGCTTAACAAGACTCACAATAGTATAGTTCACTAACATAGTTCATTGCTCTTTAGATCTAGTGAAGCACATGATTTGATTGTCAGCATCAAACACATGTCAATGGTTGGCATTATCATGTACACTTGGTTGAAAGACCATCTCGATAGTGTACCTGTCTTCTTTGAAATCTTGGTGAGGGACCAAGAGAGTTGTAGAGATGACCAATGAATTTACATGACTGTTGAGTTCTCTAGGCATGGCAAAAATAATGAAAGCATCAAAGCTTTTAATGTAGTCCCACACTAGATTGTGATAATGTCACAATCTATCATCCTTGGTTTGATATAGGTTCCTCACCTAAAACATCACTAGTTCAACATCTCCTTTGGCATGAAGAAGTTTAACACCTTTTGCTTGAGAAACCTTTAATTTGAGTAGTAGTGATTCATACCTAGCAGTGTTGTTAGTGTTGCTAAACTGCAACTTGTATGCATAGGGAAAAATATATCCTTGAGGAGATATCAAAACAACTCCATCTCTAGAACTGGTAGAAGATTTACTGCGATCAAATTGCAAAATCCAAATGTCATCAAATTTTAATCTTCTTTCAGATTTTTTTCATCAAGGGAAGATCCTTTTTCATGTGTACTGCACCCTACCAATTCTTTTGATGTTTTATCTAAATTTTTTGGATTGTCACTTAGTAAGCTTTCATCTATTCAAACCAGAATGTCTTCAGTAGACAAAAAAGTAATTACCCATGCCTAAAGACTCAAACTAGAATTTGAGCTTCAGGGCTAATGTTTGAGTGACAATATACTTTTCCTCCTTCTCAAGAAGCAACCTTTACATGATGCCTTTGACAGGGATTATTACCTCAGATATGTCCATACTCAATTCTCTACCAACATCCTTGAAAAAATTTTGCCCAAGAAGAATGTCGTAGGAGGCTGGGATGTCAGCCACCAGGACTATCATTTTGATTCTCTTATCTAGGAAGGCCACAAATGTAAATTGAGCATCTTTGATTTGTCCCAATAGAGGTACTTATTTTTTTTCCATGGAGAAACATCTCCCAAAGGTCTTAGTTAGCATGAGACCAAGAGATTCTGCCACCTTGGTGGGCATGACATTGTCAAAAGCACCAAAATCTATAATGCAATTGTTCAGGGGATGACCATTTATCAACAGGGAAACATAAAATGGTTTTATCTTCCCAAGGGTAGCTGGAGGAGTGATCAAAAGATTATTTCATGTGGATGTGTTCTTTGGGGAACTAGGAGTTACTTTCAAAAAAAAAATTCTTGCAGGGATGGTTTTTTTCTTGACACATTGAACTAACTTATTCAACTGCTCACGGTTGGATTGCAAGAATTCAAACTCAGACATTTGAATTTTGGTCTTCTTAGCATGGTCAATTATATCAAATGACTGAAATTAATTAGAAACAAAGGAAGGTAGTCCATCAATCTCGGATTTATTGGGTGTGCGACTAGTCTGTGAATTTGAAGTAGAAGGTGAAGGAATATTTGAGGTACTTAATTTTTTGTTGATCACCGAGTCCTTTAATTGGAAAGGTAGCAAAGTTTCTCATTTAGCAATAAAATTGCTGGTCAAGATTCTTCCCTTATTTTTCCTTTATTTGCTTGTTGAGCTGACTGGTTTTGGGACCTAGTAAATACAACGTATGATTCATCAAACACTTCTCCCTTACTTCTGGGTTCATCTTGGTAATTCAGGAAACCAATGTTCAAGTCGCTAGCTGATCATTATTGGTCTTCATCAAAGATATCAACATCATCTTCTTGGTTAAACTCAGGTTGGAAATAAAAATTAGATTTAGTTTCAAGATAACCAACTATTGAGTTAGCTAGTACTGCTTCAATGGCAAGCTTCCCTAGTGGGGGAGGAAGCTAATTTGGTTGCCCTTGATTTTTGGCAGCATTGTCCTAATATGACTGGTTAGAAAACATCCTCCTTGGTATATCCTAATAAGAAGGATGAGCATACATCCCTTGTGCCATTTGATTTTTTAGAGCTAAAAATTCATTTTCTAGCTTTTGCACCATAGGATCAGTGGTGCCTGTAAAAAAATATTCAAAAGATGAAGAAGATTTACTTATGTTAGGATCTCTTCTTATCTTTCCTGCCAAGATAAGGTCATCTTCAACTTCATTTGCCAAAATTTGAGCTTTAGTAAGGTCTATGTGGCCAGCCCACCTCAACAGGAAACTCACTTTAAGAAGCTGAGAATTGATGAAGAAGCATTTAAGATTCTCAAGTGTTGGCTGAGCAATTATGGGAATCCAATTCCTTAGCTTGTCGAATTTGGTAATGAAGTCTCACATGGGTTCATGAAGCTCCTTCATTTGCATAAGCTAGGCTAATAGGGCATGTGCATCTTTTGCAGGTTTGAACCTAGCCTCAAATTTGGCCTTTAGAGTGTTACAATTAGTCATTGTTTGTGCTTGTAGATGATAAAACCAATTTATAGAAGTGCCTTGCAATGTTTCCACAAATAGTCTGACTGCAATGTATTCATATTCAATGCTTAATACACCACAAGCTATGTAAAAAGCTGAAATATGTTCATCAAGATGAACCTTCCCATTACCATAGAACTAAGGAAAATTCTTTCTTGAACTATGGGGTTAGATTCAGAGGACCAAAAGTATTACCCTAGGGGCCTTAAGCTGCCATGATGTGGCTGTTGAAGGGAGGGATAATAAATCTCTATGGGATATGTATAGATAAAGCTCTATTAGTAGAGGAAAGAGTAGTTTTGCTTGGTATTGGGGACCTAATGTTTGTAGGAGGAAAACTCTTGGTTTGCTAAAGGTGAGATGGTGGAGGAAAAATATCAAAATTACTCAGCTTCACCAACTCAAATATAGGGTCAACAATACCTTGAGCTCTCTGGCTTCGTGTGTAAGGTGGATCTTCTAGAATGCAAAATGAAAATGGAAAAGAGTTGAAACTACTTCAATTTAAACTTGAGGCTTCAAAATGCATGTTCTTCCCTAGTAGAGTCACCAAAATTTGTTGGTGTGAAGCTGTCTTGTTCTTTCCTACTTCATGTCATTCCAATTTGAATAAAATGGAATGCTAATGGAAAATAACTGAATATCTGTTCTTCCCTAGTGGAGTCACCAAATTTTTTTGGCATGAAGCTATCTTATTCTTTCCTACTTCACATCATTCCAATTTGAACAAAATAGGATGTTAATGGAAAAGAATGAATATTTGTTCTTCCCTAGTGGAGTCACCAAAAATTGTTGGGTGAATATTTTTTCACCAACTGAGTGGTGGCAAAATGGTTATTTCAACCACAACATAAGGAGATTTATGCATCAAAATAGATGTGGTGACCACAGCCAGAATGAGATAAATCTCTCCTCTCAGCAAGGGGAGGTTCCCTATCAGCTGAAAATAGACACGGGGATGAAATCATACCATCCATCTCTCTTTTTTCAAAGATGATGTTCATAGAACATAGGAGAATTCTGGTGTAATTACTAAAGGCACTTCTCTTCTTTTAGAAGTGATATTCAGCCAACAACATGACTCTTCCTAGGTAGTAATATAAACCCCAATAAACCTATGAAAGCACAAAGTATTTTGTTGTTCTTCCCACTAATTAGGACAAAGGAACAAAGTAGTTTGAAGCATAGCCCAAATTCTCCAATTCAACTACAACAAAGTAAAAGGCTACAAAGGATAAGGGGAGCTCAAAGTCTCTCCAGTATCCTTTACACAAAACATAGATTAAATACAATTATGGTAGCACAAAGTTTCCCATAGTCAGCTTTAGGACAACTTCTAGCTTATTTCCACTTGTTCTACTTATTTTATTAAATAGACAAGACTATATTTAGGAAACACATATAAGAACAATTTCCTAGATGACACAAGCTATTTCAACACAAAGTCTAAAAGGTCACTTGCTTTCTCATTAATTTAAAAAAATATGATTAATAGTCTGAGCTCAAAGTCTCAAGAATGCATTTATATTTGGGCAGAGCTTCAATTCTAATAATAGAGAGATTTCCCTTATACAAAATGAGAGATTACAATATATAGCATCACAAGAAAGAATTGGGCACTTGTTTTCATAAAAATAACCCATGCTGAATTGAATGCATTGATTATCTATGAAAGGGCCATGCTGGAATAGGTCATCAGCTTTGACTTTGGCATTCTGCATCATCTCAAATGTCTCCTCCTAAGCATGGGTTGTCTGGTCTTCTTTATGACGCTTACACAGTTGTCTATTCACTTTTACTTAATCAAGATAAATAGGCCACACCATTGAATATTTTATGTTCTCTAATGTCCACCTGGTATACTGTTCCACTTAATGGAAATAACTCTCCTGCAAATATTTTTGGATTTCCTATAGTCATTCTCTCTTTCCTTACCATGTTTTGTATCTTCTTATCAATCTGAGCTCTTAGGACTATCTTCTCACTTTCTGTTGGCTCCTTTAACTCCTTTTTGGAGTGGTCACTGAGTTTATTCTCAAGGCTTTTGAAAATCAATAGTTATTCCATCACCCTAAAATTGACATCCGCAGGGACATCACTGGTCACTTTGAACCTCTTTGAACCTTGAACCTTGAACTCTTTTGGTTCAAAGGTTCAATGGTTCAATGTTTTGTGAAGGGCCGCATTCACTTTCTTTTTTTCTTTAGTTGAACCATTTCTTTAAACTTTTTTTAGGAATCTTCTGCTTCCTTCACTCGCTCAAAGCTTCCATTCGAACTTTAAACTCTTTGAACCCTTTGAACCTTTGAACCATTTGGTTCAAGGTTCAATGGTTCAAATGTTCATTATTTTTCTTTGAATCTATTGAAACTTTGAAGTTTCTAGATCCTTTATTTTTTTAAGTCTATTGAACTCATTGAACTCGTTGAACCTTGAACCTTTACACCATTTTGCTTTAAGGTTCAACGGTTCAATCTTCACTCTTTGAATCCTTCTTTTCTCTAAGTCCTTCAAACTTATTGAACTCATTGACACTTAAACCTTTGAACCATTTTGGTTCAAGGTTCAATGGTTCAACCTTATCTCTTTGAATCCTTTTATTCTCTAAGTCTGCTGAAGTCATTGAACCTTTGAACTTGTTGAAAATTTGAACCTTGCAGAGGTAGGGTTCAATGGTTCGATGGCTCAAAGTGGTTCAATTTTTTTCTTTTAATCCCACCATTAAGTATTTTGATCGAAGATTTGCATTGAAGCTTCCTCAAAACACTAAGGAAATGCCATAAGTGTTTTGAATTTCCTTTGAAAAAAGCCCAACTGTTGAACCTGTAACTTCCTTAGCTGAAAAGGATTGAATATTTGAAAAACTTAACTGATCAAAACATTTTAGAGAAATAAAAGAGAGAGTTTTGGTCTATAGGACCAAAATGGTCAGTATGTTGTCCACAAAAGTAAGTGACAGATTTTGGGAACAACAAGTGAAACCCCTATTTCACAAGGAGCAACTTACGCTAAGGAAGACCAAGTCCTTTAGACCTTCCTTTGAAAATAACACCTCCACCTTAGAACTAATATCTTCAAAATTAGATGATTGATATATGATTATCTAACCACTGCATAGACTCCCTCTCTATATCATACAAGCTTCTCACATAGGCATGTCACAATCTTTCTCCTTCACTCAAATTGTCCTCATAAACACACTCAAACCTATTCATTAAAATTAAATTTGAAATATCACTATTTTATCATCATAAATTTGACCTATAGGTAATAAAAATAGTCAAAACAATTCTTTGCTCATCAACTCATCAATAGTCACACTACCTATCCTTCTCTTCTTTGATATTATGTATATACAATTGCTAAGAAGTTGGCTGTGTTCCTGAAGGCTACTAGTAGATTGAGTAACCATCTTATAGAGAAAATTTGAAGATGTTTTGAGCTAATTTGAAGAAACAAATGAGCATGAATATGTTATATAAGTCTATAAGAATTATGAGAAGGCATTGATTGTAATAGTATGCCCCTGATCAGATATGGAGAGCCAAAATAACTTGACTATATTTTGAAAGTATATGACCAATTTGAGTGGTCATTTTGAGTATGTTATTTTGAGGTGGTTTGGACTATATTTGAGTGTCTGAGACAAATGGATATGTTGAATATATCTTGGAGATTCGATTCATATGACTTGTTAATGTGGTTATGTGATATATTTATGTGTTTGATTTAGAAGTTCGTGACTGTGTTTTCTATGTATAAAGACTTGAAGAGCGAGGTGACCTATTTGGTAGGTTAAAGTGTGGATTTAGTGTTCTAGGTGGCATAAATCCATGTGGGAGTGATCAAGGGATCATGTGGAGTGGACCTTTGCTTTTAGAAGTGGTCTCAAGTTTCTAAATTGCTTGTCGTTTTGCGAAATGGGTGAGTAGGTCTCTATGAGATCTATAAAAGCTAGAAGGGCCTATTTCAAAGGTGTAGCTACTTAAGGGTGACCCATAAATGCTATGAATGACATTTGTAGATTGTTTTTATCTATGTATTGTTGTAAGATAATCCTTAAGGGTTAAGGTAATTCTAATGGCTGACCAAGAAGTTTTTTAAATCTTGAAGGCTCTATATATAGTGAAACCAAAGGAGATAGTTTCTAGGCTTGTGTAAGTGGAGTGTGTGTTGAAGCAAAGAAGAGAAGAGAGTAAGTGTTCCCAATGGTTATGTTGATGAGAAGAGTAGATTAAATACTATGTATATGACATGTAGGTCATATTTATGATGTTAGAATAGTATTCTTGTAGGTTAAGGATGAGAGAAGAGAATTGAAGAGCAATCCAAAAGGTGGGTTTAGATGCATTGAGTGTGAATAGTTAAAGAGTGGGGTTAGTTGGGATATTTAATGTGTCATAATTTATCTTTGTGTTTTGGTTCAAGTATGTAATGTGATTTAGCCAACATGGTCTGTGAGGTGTGAGTGTTGAAGTGAATAAGAGGAGAATAGGTAGTGTGCCTTTGAGTAGAACAAATTTTTAACTATGTGTATGACTTGTAGGTCATGTTTTTGATAACATAATAGTGATCTTATAGTTTGAGGACATGAAAATAGGTTTGAGTGTGAATATGAGGATAGTTTGAGTGAAGAAGGAATGAGGTTATGGCATGCCTATGTGAGAGGCCTGTATGAGCTAGAGAGGAAATTTTTATAGAGGTTAGAAAGCAGTGATCCATCATCAAGGGTTAAAGACATCATTGATAAGGTGGAGGTGTTCACTTCAAAGAGGGTCTAAAGGACTTGATCTTCCTTAGTGGTATTTTCTCTTTGTGAAATATGTGTTTTACTAAAGGCCTTTGATCTAAAGGACTTGATCATAGTTTTCCAATTTAAACAACTTGACCAGTCTCTTATTTATAATTTATTATAGGATGAGTAGTCAATGTGTTTCAAGATTGAGGGTTGGTTTTAATCCCCATGAGGTTTCCCACATGAACTATGTGTTATGTGTTTGATCTTATATATGTATTGAATAAATGAGCCCTCTTGTTAATGTTGTTTGATGAAGTTGATATATGTTGATTGCTTATTAGTTTGAAAGGATTGCATTTGAAATTGAAATATTAGGCTCACTGATTCACCCCCTCTTAATGATGAAACCATGTAGTCTTCTCTTTCCCTCGAATTTCCCATTACTTTTATGATCCCTGATGAGATTCTTCTTTGTGTAGATCATCCTCCCCTTTTAATCAATGTTTAAGTTGGTGATATCTAAGTTAAGTGCACCTTCATTGATGAGGATTCATGAAGTTATGTTACTTCTCTAAATTTTATTAAAACCCTTAGATATTCTAAATGTAATATTAAGTCCACATGAAACATGTGCCAAGGCTATGACTAAAGGAAAATACCTCCCTTAGGTTGTGTGTGGCTCCTTATCACTGTCCCACCTATCACTGGTCAAGTGAAGGTGACGATATTTAACTTTCCTGTATCTTATAACATTTTTTGTGGTATGCCATGGACTCATCACATGAGAGAAGTTACCTCTTCCACTTGCTAATATGTCAAATTTCCTCACAATGGAGCAATATAGGATTCAAGGTGATACTAACCCTTGGAATTTTGAACAATTCCAAAACCATGGTGTATTTAATATTCCAAACCTTAAACCTTTTCTAATCATTCCATTTCATGAATCTCAATGGTTTAACTTTCCTATCAACTCCACCTAAGGTTACAATGGTCATCCCAAACTCATAAAGAATATCCCACCTAACCTATTTTATTTAGATCATAATGACCCTAATAAGATCAATATCAATATCAAACCTTAGATCTCTCACCTCATCTCATTTATTAATTTACCCTTTTTTGAATCCACATTCCTGTTAACCACCTAGTGATGATATACCCATTGTCTTAACTAAGACTTGGCACTCCTTTCATCACACCACACTGGATGATAAGGTCATCCATACCTATGCCATTGATATTCATACACTTGAATATGATGATGGATATACCTTAGATGATCCATTCTTATGAGGTCTTGTTCAGGCCCAAGATGCTGAAATTATTCATTATCATTCCTATTTGGTTCAGTCTTTTCATATATCTTATAACATTTCATCCTATATGATTCCTATTTTTACCATTTTCCTCTTGTTCTTAGGGTAGAAATTATGTGCACACCTCCTATTTCTGAATATAATCATAGGAGTATGCTTATGGATCATGCTATGATTTGTTTTTATCACTTTGATAGATACTAAGACCCCTCTATCTAACTTATCCCTAAGATGATTGTGACTACCTTTTAGCCTTATATGCATCTTTCCCCTCCCTCAACTTAGCCTAGTTCAAATCCTATTCCCACTCCCACTCTAGTTGAGTCGTTTCTTATTTTAGATCCTATTGCTCCTGTAGCTGAGCCTTGCCCAGTCTCTCCACCATCCCCACCTACTCTTGGTGATAGTTTTCTCCCTTTACCATAGCTTGCTCCTTTGCCTACCAAATGGGTTGATCAGCCTTATTATGATATTCATAAAGTTTCTAGCTATTGGAATTGAGACTATGAGACCATTTATTACACTAGTCTTTCTCAGCTTCCATTTTTACTCCCTCTAAATGTACACCTATAAAGTCTACTAAAAATCATATCCATTGCTTCCACAACATAGATAATCATTCATCCATATATGGTTTTAAGATATGAAAATATATAGACACCTTAAATCCCACCACTCCTTAAACCACAAAGAAGGATATACCTCTCAAAAAAGTATTACCTAAATATGTTCCAAAATATAGAGAGGTATATTGTCTCTGAAACTGATATACTACTCATTGCATTGATCATCGATGCATCCTTCAACAACATCTTAAAAATCACCTCATGACCATTATTGTACCTACTACTCTTCCTCCCATAGGTTACCCTCATAAGTAGGATCCACATTCTTCCCTCTTGCCTCCACCACCTTCATTATTTTCTCTAATTGTGATTTCCTTAGCCTTGGATCCTCCTTTCCTAGTGGCCCCTTCTCCACTAGTGAATCCTTCACCTATGTCCCATTCCCCACTGGTGACCCCTTCATCTCCCTTAAAATCCATTCATATTCATTCTTTTGAACATCCCCTAGATGATATCCATCATCATCACAATCTTTTAGGAATTCTTACATTTTTCATCTAGGAGATTCAATGTGAAGTATTTTATTAACTTTCTCTAAATATTGATGAGACTTTAGCTGCAGCCTGAGTTTAGCTTCATATAGACTTATTATATGTTATGGATAATGTGTGTGGACAAATATATCAATATTTATGAACATAAACATTTTGTTCATTTATATTGGATATGTTCTTCAACATTACATTTATCTATTTTATATCATTTTACATTGTGTCAAATTCTTATCTATCTTACATGATGACTTTTGTTTTGCACTCCATGTTGCTTATGATGTCAATATTTTACTTACGTTCTCTTATGAATTTTGTTTCATGATTACATACTTTTTCTTCATGACTTATGTTCTCTTATGAATTTTGTTTCATGATTACATAATTTTTCTTCATGAGTTCCTTTTCTATGGTTATCTTGTTCTCTTTCATTATTGTTTTCTATCTTATCTCTATAAACATAGATAATTGTTATTTTGACTTGGTTATATAAATGTTGCTCCCTTTAATCATTCCTTATTTACCATGTGATCAGTTAGCAAAAAATTCATCTCATTATAATCTCCTTTTATCGGTCCACTTTGGATCTCCCTTTATTCTCATTATTTCTTTTCTTAAACTAAGAATACACATGGTTAATACTTGAGATAACATGCTAGTTCATAATTAAGCCTAAGTGTTTTAGTCAGTCATGTTTTTGAATACTCAGCTTCATTTAGCCCAAGTCTAGATATAATTCATGTGTATCACTTTATCTCTCATGATTGGTCATTCCAAGTCCATATGGAGGAAGAATCTTTAAGGCCATAAACATTCAAAATCCAAATCATTTAACAAAAAGAAATGATCTAAAAAACAACATTCAAAAATTTCAAAAATTAAATCACACTAATATATGTGATTATAAGCACATATCCTTTTTCCAATCTAATCTCAAACTTCATATTTGGCCTCATAATAGAGTCAAGTTCCATTGAAGTATGGTATGCCAGTAGATTAGAAAAGGAGAATAAAAAAATATTTTAGTGCCACCTACTTTCTCATGTAAGTACCCAATCTTTGCAGTAGACTGATGAATCTATAAGGGGTCTTGAAGAATGAGGAAGACATTATGGGAAGATAGGTCCATTTTAATTTTCTTGTTCAAAACAACCAACATGAGTTGATATTAGTACCACACTTATTTTCCTACATAGGTTTGTGCCTATAATAGACATGTATCTTTTGTATATTGATGGTGACTAGTAACTTAATGTTTTTTATGTCCTTAGTGTGCCTCATGTTTCTTAAGGTATTATCATAAGATGCCTATGTTATAGTTCTTACATTCCCTCTTTCATTCCCTACAATAATAATATTTCCCTTGAGTAATATTTTTGTTCACTAATCACTCCCCCTAGGGATTCTATTTATGAGTTGTAGTGTAAGACCTTGGATAGGACCAAGCTTTTCTCACAAATTAATAAATTTTCAAATTTTCACTCCAAACATCCCCTTTTATCATATTTTACTCATTATTTACACTTCATTGGTGTTACCTTTATGAGTTACAATGTAAGACCATAGATAGGACATAGCCTTCCTCACAAAAATTTCCAATACTCAAGTCACAATGAAACTACATGTGTCAAATTTGAGATAAGTTGTGATTGATTATGAGTTACACATCATTAACATGATTCCCATATTTATTTATTATTTTTTATAATTACTTCATTAATATTTCACTTTTATCTTTATATTTTTTTAATTTCATGCAAGAATCCAAACATTTTTCTTAAACTTTTTCATAATTCCTAACTTGAATTATTGTGATGAATTTAAGACCATTTTTGCTAATTTTGTTTATCTTTCATACTTCCCAATGTGATTTAGTATGACTAACTAACTTAATTGATTTTTTTTTCTACCATTTGTCATTCACATGATTTCCATTTTACATTATTTTCATACTTCCAAATGTGATTTTGTGTGATTTTACTTGTTTTAATCTGGTGCCAATCTTTTTTATGGTTCAAAAACATTTTTTGTTCTCTTGTTTACCACATTTTGGTTTGTTATTCTTAGTCATATTTTGTTATTACAAATTTCCCATCATGATATAGTATGTAGTGAATTTTTTTATGATCACTTATACTTTTCCAAATCCTTTTTGCCTATTGCTTTTTAACCATGCATGTAAAATACATACTACCAAAAAAGAAAACACTCCACATATATCTCCCATAACATATACAAGAAAACTAAAATACATGTGTTAGAAATAAATATATCCATGCATAAACAACCACAACCAAAATATAATTCATGAGACCAAAATATAACTATCAAAATAAAATATCTCTATATAGCATATGTTTTTATACTAAATATAAGAAAAACATCACTTCAACTCCATGGCTGGGTTCCATCATGTCTATCTTGTGGCCTAGCGATGCTACCTATGGATGCCTCAAACCATTCACTTTGTATAACAAATTATAATGAGTTTTTTTGATATCTCAACCCTTCTACTTATTATTTTAGGTTGGCCACCTGGGCTTGTACCTATCCCACCTAGATCATGGTAGCCAAGTGTGTAGATCTCTCCTATGTTAGGGCCTACATGGCATGTGCCTCTCTTACTCCCACCCCTACTAGTGGCTCCAATCTATTCCCCCATGTTTGTATCTACCTTATAACCTCCCCCACTAGTCTAAACTAGCCTACCTAAGTAGGGGTAGATGGTACCATAGGATCATATAATGTGGTGGGGTTGGATGGTGCTAGCACCCTGTCTAGAATGTAATGGTGCACTTCCATGACTAGGGATCCCCATCTGATCTCCTCTATCATAGGGTCTAAAAAACTAAAACCTAGATAGATATTAGATCACATATACATCTTTAAAAAAATATATCAATCTAAAATCATATACAACTAATATTTTATCTTAAAAACTAAAAATTACAACATTTCTTACCTATCTTGGTGTCACCAACCACTGTCTCCATATTTTTTCATCGACCAAGCATGGTCTCTCCATTGGCTTGACCCCTGATCACCTCATCCATAAAATGGCTCTCTATTAAATTAAATCCCAAAGTCACCACTTGTACACACTACAAGCCTCTCCTCAATGGTGCCTTTATCGACCAGCTCTACCTTGGGATGACTATTAGATCATTCTGTATGACCACCCTCATCTATGACCGATTCTCCTGATGGTATCTCTATTGGTGGTGGGTTTGAGGTGGTCAATAATACTTCTGCTATAGTGCCTATTGTGGTACCTATTATACCCTCGCATCCACATCCATGCCTTCTCTTCCTTTGGTTATCAAATGTCATGCTCGACCAATCCATGGTCTCACATGCTATCACTTGATCTCTAGTCTCTTAATTGGTGTTTATCCTTCTCCTCTCCCCCTCATGTTTATAGCATGTTGTGCCCAAAAATTTAGCACTACTATAGGAGATGATATGTGTGGGAGTCCAAACTATTTTAGCAAGTGTGCCATTGGCTATGGCTCTACCCACTAGGTATAATGGCCCATGATTTACACTTGATCCAACCCTAGTTCCATAGTCACCCAACTAGGACAAATAGTAGAAATATATGTATAGAGTTACCACATTATCTCTCCTCATGTGACTATATATAGAGTTGGTACATGGGGCATGAAGTATGCTACCTAATCCTATATCTATCTAGAAATCCAAGGTAACTTATCATCAACCACATGGGGTAACCCAATTGAATGATACATCAAGAACCTCTCATATATCCATGCACTCAACAACACCGCTAGTCTCATGGTCTTCTACCTTATAGAAAACATACCATACATGTCATGCATGAGCTGGACCCAAATGATAGACCCAAAATCATTAAGTTCCCCCTGATCTAAAATAGATTGGTACAATGCTATCACATATATTGATACCTTGTCATCTTGTGATAAAACACTTGTGTTGTTACAAGTCCAATCACAACCTTCTAGATATCCATAATTTATGTAATATATACATCAAATAAGCTCACTCTTAGCCCTAGGTAGATCTTATATGATCACATCACCTACCTAGATATTGCTCATCTCTCTTATAAATCATGTAATGTCCCCATGATCACGGGTGTCCCTCTTATAGGTAGTCTAAGCAATGCATGGATGTCCTCTAGTATGATACCTACCTCTATGGTATCCCCATCCACCACCCATCAAAATGTGTTAGTCAACCATTACGATGCTTCGAAGAACATGAAAATGAGATTAGTACTCAGTGGAATGTGTCTCATCTCTATGATACCTTGTAGGCCCAGTGTAACCAATTTCATTTTGTCCACATCTATCAAACACTCTAAAAAATTGGGTAACCATGAGGCATTGATCAATCATAAAAATCTTTGGCACCTTTGTAAAATATCAAACAATAAAGAATGTATTATACATCCATGTCATTCATAATCAAAATACATTCTTACAAATTTCACAACAATGGAAGGGTTTGATTTAGCTTCCACATTTTCTATAGGATTGACTTATTATAAACTAAACTAGCCTTATCTTTTTTCAAGGATACTAGATCAGCCCTATCATAATTTCAATCAAATTGGCCTTTTTAGTACTAAGTCAGCCCCTTTCATCCTTTGTAGTAACAAGTTGACCATTTAATTAAAAACTAAGTCAGCCCATTAGTACTAAGTCATCCCTTTCACTTAACCAACTAAGTTAGCCACTTACTACTAAGTCAACCCACTAGTTTTTATTGTCTCCTACCAACTAAGTCGACCTAGATGACCTTGTTCATTCATTGTGATGACATTTTGATTAATTTCTATAAATGCCTTGGGTATTTATTGGTTTGAATCCTACCTACCCAATACCTCATTTGACCCTATAAATATCCTAGGGTTCATTCTAGTGGCTAGATTTTTCCTAATCATAAAATTTATATGAATCACTCAATTTCAAATAAAAATAATAAAAAAATTGAAATTTTTAGTTGCTTACCTATGTTGTACTCAATACAGCCTCTATGGGTCCTCCCTGTCTCAACCATCATCTCCTCGCCATCTTAGCTCTTTGGGATCTCACTAGGTATATCAGAGCTCTATTTTTCTCAATAATAGTAAATAATATCAAATGCATTATTTTTCACCCTATTTATATTTACTATTTTAAAACTATCTACACTTCAAATATTTATCATTATATTTCTCATATCTTTGTCTCTACTAACTCTTTTTATAAACTGTAAAATGTTTTGGAAAGCTGACATCATAGAGAATATTTTCAACTATTACATGTCAATGTTGTGATTTTTTTATTTTTTCTCTTTTTCACTAATCTCTATAGGTTCACCTAATGTTCCTCACGTTAGACACCTTCACATTTATCACATATCCTTCTTTATCTATAACACTAACGTAAGTAAAGGTATATGTTTTTCAATTATATCCTTTCATTTATCTTATTTTCTCTTTAGTGAACTTTATTTAGCTTTAGTGTTATGTGTGGCTATGTTATTTTCCCAAAGCACCATCTGTGTTGCACCTACATGATACGTGATGAGCTTTGTGTGGGGTAAATGTATGCACTTAATAGTTTCAAAACTTTATCAGTTACTGATGCTATCTATCTTATAAGAACCCATCGATTCTCAATCTCTTTGAGTGCATGCCTTAAGGGGTGCATTGAGAAAGGGCTAGGCAGACCTTTGGTGCTTCATAGGATTGTTGTCACTTTTTTCCATTTGTTATCTACACACTTGTCTCCTAAAAACCATTCCCTTAAGCTTTGCCTCCTATTTTGCACCCTCCTCTAATCTTTTACCACCTTCATTGGACCTTTACCTAACCTAAACCACTTTTTCAAAGTTTAAATTGTATAGTTGGAACATAGACCTTATATTCTTATTGACAAAACTAATTAGGATTTAGGTTGGCCCTTGGTCGACTTAGTCCATGAACTAGTTTTTTTTTTTCAATTACAATACTAGGTCAATTGGGTTGACCTTGTCATCCTGAACATTTGTAAAGGTTTAGGGTTATATACAACTATATAAACATATTAATTTACCCATTTTTAATAAGATAATAAGTAAGACATATTGAGCATCTACTTATCCACCATTATACTTGAAGATCAAGCTTAATGTTTCATACTTTCTTTGGAGATATGGATCATGTCTTGTAGAGAAGTCTTTTGGATGCATTGAAAAGATATGTAGCTTAGATTTGATTTATCCTTGTCATACTTACATACAAAAATAGCCTCTTGTGGAGCACATTGGCCAAGGGAGAGATTAAGGCTCATCGGGTTCATCTTGAAAGGTAAGTATTCTAAACTTTGTTCCTCCTTTATAAGAGTAGATAGATATGCATTTACACTTTTCTTCCATGTATTATGATTATGTATATATTAACACGAGTATATGTCTTCTATGCATGTTTACTTTTCATGTTTATTACCCTCATTTTGTGCCACAAGATTTTGTGAGCACTAGATTATACTTTATTTTACATGTTATTAGTTTAGTGAATATGAAAACATGGGACCTAATTCGGGTTACTACATATTTTTTCTTGATTGGAAGCTTTGAAACCCTCCCTAGTGATATTATTTATGGTAAGATATCCCTTGTCTAGGTTTAATAGATATATATTTGTCATGACCCTGATTATCTAATGTATCCCCATCTAGAAGGGTAAGTAGGATTTATCTTCTCCAATCTAGGATTGATTTATCCTTGTCATCCTTAGATACCACAACAACATCTTGTGAAGTACCTTGGCTAATGAAGAGATTGAGGCTCAATGGGTTCATCTTAAAAGATAAGTATTCCTAACTTTGTTCCTCCTTTATAAGAGTAGATATATATGAATTTGTAGTTCTCTTCCATGCATTAGGATTTTGTATAGATTGATGTGAGTATATTTATTCTATGCATATTTAATTTTCATGTTTATTACCCTCACTTTATGCCAAAATATTTGGTGAGAACTAGATTGGAATTTAATTTACTTGTTATTAGTTTAATGAATATAAAAACATAGGACCTACTTAGGTTTACTATGTAGTTTTCTTTGACTAGACACTTAAAAACCCTCCCTATTGATATAATTCATGGTAAGAGATCACTTAGATAGGTCTAGTGGATCCATATTGGTCAGGATCCAAATTATCTATTGTATCTCCAAGAAGTGTGAGTAGGATTTATCTTCTCTGAGATAGGATTAATTTTTAATTTTTTGTATTTCCCATTGCATACACATCTTGGTCAGCTAGTAGAACATCCATGCATTCTTGAATTGTGATGTGTAGTTATCTAACCACAAATAATGTTGATTGAAAGTAATGTTCTTTTTACTCAAATTTCCATAAAATAACTAAAAACAACTTGAACATACTTTGACAAATGTGTCTGATCATTGTTGACATAAAAGTGGCACTTTATTAATATTTTTTTTATCATTCTTTATACTATCAGGTGAATGTATGAATGGTATATGCACAAAAAGTGAAACATGTACTGAATTGTATTATTGTGACTAAACCTCTATTTGTGGTTGAAATGTGTAATTATATGCAAATTAAACTACTAAAAAAATAGTACCAATTGGTAATGTGTCCTTAATTAACTTGATTTTTTGTTCTATCCATTGAGCTCTGTGTGTGTGCCTTGCATACTCATAGACAATTTCATTGCTAAATTTGTCCATAAACTTAGAAAAAAGTATTTGTTCTATAATGAGCTCACACATTTAATAATTATTTCCATATTTCATTTGATATACCATAGATTTATATTTACTAAAACCAACCAATTATTGTCCAATTCCATGTTTACTCTCCTCATGGATACAAGATTTCAATTTTGGCAATCTACTACAAATGTTGCAACTTTCATCTAAACATGCACTATTATAAAATAATTGATCATTTGTCTTTCACAAAAAAATATTGGAGTTAATTCTCTTTCTAATTCTGGTGGGCATCTACTCCACACTCCTGAAAAATATTTTTAATATGCAAAGTACAATGAACATGATGGAAAATATCATAATGCATACAAAATTCAACATGTTTCCAATAATAAGTAGTACATGTGTGATTGATTTTCACATAAAATGGTGTGTCCATTTAAAAATACCTTTGAATAATAGAAATATGTAGATATTTTTCAACAAATTTATAATATAATTGTGTTTGAGTCAAATCCAAAAAATGTTCAGGATGTGGTTTAGATTACGAGAACCAACTCTTCTTTTCACTAAATCTCTAATTTTAGGTGATACCCTTGTGTTATATTTCCAAAATTATACAATTTAATATTTTAAGGAATTGCCTATAGCCTTATTTTTTCATGGGAGTCTACTAGAGAACATCCACAAGTTATTGTTACCATCAACATCAAGTATTTTACATATCTCAATTATTTTCATTAGTATTTTTATATTTATGTCCAAAGCTCAATTTTTTTAAAAAACAAATAGTTTATCATTTATTTTACCCTTACCAAATAAGTTTTAGTGACATTTTAGATAATTTTGCCATTTTTAGTGCATTTCTTCACACATAATTGATGGTATGCATTATGAATTTTTTTAACAATTACCTTGTTTACACCATTAATATTATATGTTATTAGTCCTAGGGTGTTCATTATGGGTCTCATATTAAGTACTTTCATCAATGTAACAAGTAGATGACATCTTTGAGGTTCATTTAAATATTCAAAGTGCCAATCCCAAATTCTTCTAGCTTTTCTTCTCATATGACACTTAGACATTTTTTAGGCATTGGTTTCAAAATAGATTCATAAATTTCAATTAAATACATTGGTTTTCTTCTAAAAATCCTATGAGTTGTTCTTAATTCTATGTTTTATTGTTTTCGTGTTTCCATATTATTTTTTCATTAGTAGGTTCTTCATTCAATGGTGTTCCCATATTATTTTCTTAATTGTAACTTTATTCAATAATTGTTTCTATATTAGTTTCATCAATATTAGTTTATCAAATGTGTATTTCCATGAATTTACATCATCATTCATACTATCATCATCATCATCAAAATAAAAAATAGTAAAATTTGAATGTGGACATGCATTATAATTGGGTATACTATCAACATTGACAATTGGGATTTCAAAATTTGGTATATTATCATTGTTCATTTCATAATTATTTAAAAAAAATTGATTTATTAGGGATAGTAGACTTACTTGAACAAAAAAAATTCATTTGATGCCTTTGTTTTTCTCTTACCACTTCTAATTAATTCAACGTTTTGCACTTTGATTTCTTCTTCCTACCACTATGAAATCCATCAACCATGATTTCACAAGGTTTTCAATTATTGAGGGTGGGCATAACAATCTAATTATTCTAAAATATACTTAATTCATGTGAAGTACCACATGGGGACAACAATCCAATTATTATAAAATAATTACAAATAGTCCGATATACTCTTTAGTCAACCATGTGAGAAGACAAAGATTTATACTTTTGAGGGTGTGAACATCATTCTAATCATTTTCAACAAAACTCAATAGAGTAGAGAACCTACAATGTACAATACGAAACAAATCAGGGGACAATATGCTTGAAGTAAAAAAATGACTATTGGTGTTTTATTTTTTTATTACTATTGAAAGAACCACTGATGTGGTAATATTACATGTGTTATTTATTTTATGAAAAATACACTTTAAACACTAAGAACTATACCATAGGGCCTAATCCCTAAGCCCTATACCCTATACACTAAACCTTAATGCCTAAACCCTATACCCTAAGCCTTATACTCTATGCCCTAAATCTTAAACCCTAATCCCTAAATCTTAAGCTTTATAAAACCTAATCTCCATTAATCATAAGCTCTTAAAACCATGAAACATTTATTTTATCAAGCCAATTAACATCATTCAAACTCAAAATCCTAAACCCTAAACCTCAAAACCTAAGCTATAAACCATAAAACCTAAACCTAATACCCTAAATTATAAAACCTAAGCCCTAAATCCTATGCCATAAACCCTAAACCCTATGTAACCTATACCATTTACAATATATCTTAACATATAACCCTAAATCCTAATCCCTAGGGACCTTAAACCATTAATTATAAACTTTTCAAGCTCTAAATCAATCATTTAAGTCCCAATTAACATCATTTAGACTAAGAATTTGGTTTTAAGGGATCAATTTAGCCTAAATCACACCATTAATTGCCCCAATTAAGTAATTCACTCAATATGTGATAATATGGGGTCTAATTAAACCCCAAAACACATATTGTGCTCATAAATAGTTTCAAACAACTCAAATTATCCTCAGTTACCTTCATAATTGAATCTTATACCTTAAATTGTAAATTATAAGCCCTAAGCTATAAGCAATTTAAACCTTAAACCCCAACCCCTATACCTTATACTTGGATGTATACCTTAGACCCTAATTCATAAACCCTAAGCCCTAGAAACCCTAAACCATAAATTGTAAACTAGATTAAAACTATAAAACAAATGATTTAACACCAATTAACATCATTTATAGTAATAATTAGGTTTACAAGGCTCAATATGGCCCAAACCACATCAATAATTACCCTAATTGACTAATTAATTTAATTTGTGGTGGCTTGGGGGCCAATTTATCCCAAAATCACATTGTATAGTCATAAATAGGTTTAGAGAGGTTAAATTAGCCCCAATTGCCTTTGCGATTAGACCAAGTCTGCACCCTAAAATATAAACTGTATACCCAAAAACATATTGTGGTAAAAAATAAGTTTAATAATCTCAAATTATCCTGAATTACCTTTGCGATTGGACTCTAAACCCTAAACCCTATCTCGCATATACCTGAAACTCTAATCCCTAAACCTTAAATTATAAACCCTAAACCAAATGATTTGGCCATGTAATTAACATCCTTCACAATAACAATTAGGTTCAGAGGGCTCAATTTGGCCCAAATAACATCACTAATAGCCCTAATTGACTAGTTTACTCAATATATGGTGACTTGGGGGCCAATTGAAACCAAAATCACATTCTATAGTCACAAATATGTTAAAAGAGATTAATTTGGCCCTAATTACCTTTGAGATTAGACCTTATACACCTTAAAACATAAAACTTATGCCCAAAAACACATTGTGGTCATAAATAGGTTCAATCAACTCAAATCATCTTCAATTACCTTCATGATTGGATCCCAAACCCTACAACCTATGTAGTATATACCTTAAACCATAAACCCTAAACCGTAAAACCAAATGATTAATCTATAATTAACATCCTTTATAATAATAATTAGGTCCATAAGGTTTAATTTGACCCAAATCACATCATTCATTTCCCCAATTGACCAATTCACTCAATATGTGGTGACCTAGGGGCTAATTTTGCCCAAAATCATATTTTTTAGTCATAAATAGGTTCAAAGAGCTCAAATTGGCCCAAATTGACTTTATGATTAGACTTAATGCATCCTGAAACATAAACCCTATGCCCAAAAACACATTTTAGTCACATATCTTAGTTTTATTAGCTCAAACTATCCTTAATTACCTTTGTGATTGGAATCTAAACCCTAAACCCTATCTAATATTTTCCTTAATTACTTTACGATAATTCCATGTATGCAGTAATTCTACGTACTTAGTATTATCATGTACATGGTTATTTAGCTTTCCATTTCAAACACATGCCTTAAGGCTCAGGAATGGCTTGGATTCCCAAGCCTTGGGCATGGACCTACAACACACAAAACCGAATGCGTGTTTTATACCAATAATAAAAAATGCAACTTCACTCATGCTAGACACTATCCATTTTAGTAAAATTTTCCTTGAAAATAGTACTACAACATCAACTAACTCTCCTCTTTCTATATATATGATTTTCTATATTTTGATTACTTTAAGGTTGTTATTTAAATATTTATTGACTATGTTTTTTAAGTGCTATATGTCATGATTATTCATGTTCATATTTACTTATGTATCTTTTGATTCATTTATCCCAAATGGAAAAAAAACATATGGAACTGCAAACTAGATCTAATTCTATACACATTCCAAAAAGAAAAAAAATCTAATTTGTGATATTTTTTGAGGTAGTTACGAGGGGGCAGGGGATAGGATGGGGGAGCATAGTTGGCTATACAATTTTTATCATATTTCAGGGTATACTAACTTGTGAAATTAGTAAGAAAAAAATTCATTAATTAATTTAAAAAAAATATAGGTTGCAAATAAATCATCTTACCTAGGTTTATACCAAGGGGTTTAAATAGAAAGCAAATGATGCTAAAAAAATGGTGGGGTTCACAAACAACTACCTAGTATGATTTTTATAAAAAATATACCACTACTTTGATTTTATAATGTTTGACCTAGTTATACTTAACCATTAAAAAAGATGGTATTTTAGAAACTACACTCAAAATTCTACAATTCATCTTCCTATAACATCTTCAACTTATGAGTGTAGATATCTCAAATAATCTATACAAGTCAATGTTTCATATTTTTTAGTAAAAACATGTCCACTGAAGACCCACGTTTGACCCCCCAATTCCCTACACTTACCCATGTACATCCAACACACACTTGTGTGTAACCCCAAGGAGCTAATAAAGAATTGTTTACTAGTGTTATAGATTCTCAAAAAATTATACTAGATCTCAATCCTACAAGTGCATTTATTTGAATGAAATATTTATGGTAAAACACTAGTGTGGAATGATTATCCAATGTGAATATTTTAATTATACTGTGAAATATTAATTAAAAAATTAACTAAAACATGTATTTTGGTATGAATATTATTCACTAAAAATAAGATAAGGAAAATGTTTATTTATTATTACTTTGTATAGAGTATAATATATTATATTCTTTAATTTCATTTGGATTTTGTTAATTTTTAAATTTGTTAAAAATTAAAAATAAAATACCCTATATAACTCTTCATTTTATGAAGTGTTTATTTGGTTTAATTTTTCAAATGAAGTGTGAATGTTTATTCAACTTTTCATCATGGAAGTATGGGATGAATATATACCCTGCACATTGAAATTAGGCCTAGCCCTTCAAATTTGATCCCTACTACCAACTTACTTTACATCTACCATTATTTGAATGTGGGAAAGAGCTGTTAGGTGAAATTTTATAACATGCAAACTGAAAGGCACCTCACAAAGTGGTATAGGATATTAATATTGACAACAATAGCTACATAAAGTTGTACCATCAATTTCACTATTTGGTTAATTGAGCTTAGAATGTTCCTTCACTTTATCTTTTTTAAAAAGAAAATGATATGGAAAATTTTAATTTATTTAATTACATTTGAATACTAATAATTTGTAAGCCACATAGCCATAGGGACTACAAGAAGATATGCAAACAAAAAACTTATAAGCCTCTCTGTCCTTTAGTAGCTAAAAGAGTAACACATAGAGCAAGTCCTTGCTTCTTAATAGTTTGATGAATGCTGCCTCAAAATTATTTGTGATGATAACTAAGTTTTCAAAGTTTATTAAAGTCTTATTCACCATTAGAATTATACTAGAGAAAGTCAAAAATAAAATTTTATAACTTATTTCAGGAAGCTTTAGAAGGAGTTCAACATGATAGTAGTAAACATGAGTAGAAAAGAGTGCCCCAGATAAAATTTGAATCTCACTAGTCAAAGAAAGAGGATTAGTAAACCAGTAAGCTTATTCTCAACTATTTGTACAATATTATTCCAAATTTCAAAATAATAAGGTTGGAAAGCACAAGGAATCCATCAAAAATTAAATATTTCATCATGAAAAATCCATTTCCTATCAAAATTTACAAACCAATCATGTATGGATCCCAAAGATTGCATATAGTGGTGTTTTTGCCATATAGAATGTTGGATCCTAAAGCTAGGCACACAAACTTGAGGTATTCAATGGTATTGTTAACCACCTCCTTTTCTTCTAAAATGTCGAGGGAAAAAACATCTACAAAGTAGCCAATAATAAGTTGTAATGTAGATGGACACTCATCATAATGAACACTAACAAACTTGTTGACAGCTTTCTTGATTCCAAATTTTACCAACCAAAAGTGTTAGGCATTTAAACCCTAAGATTTGAGCCTTACACCTATCATTTTCAATCATACCACCCTCACTGCTTTGTCTGTGTGTATGATATGTAATGGTATTGATGTGGGTTTTATTTATAAATATTAAATCAATAGTTTTTCAAATTTGTTTTATTTTATTTACTTGGATAACATGTATGCATGTTTATTAAGCTCTTCCATAGATGGGTAGGTGATAAAAATCCTCATAACAAATCCTCCCAAAACATAATCACTAAGCCAATACCCAAAACCTTTAACAATTAAGTTGTATTTTAAATAATGGTGATGAGACCCTTTCATAAAAATGATTTATTTAATAAAGTGGACTAGTAGTTGCACTAATTATTTCCAAGAAACACTTATAGAGATTAAAATCATAATTAATTTCATTTTTTCACTTAATTTCTTCTAATAGAATTGTTTATTTAAATTGTAAATTGTAAGAGATTTCATATTGATATGTATATTTATTTTAATTATTCAATTTAATTAACCAATAATACTCATAACTTAATTTTATTTTCTACATTTACATTTATTATACAAATCTCAAACTTATTCTAAACCTCTTTTATACATCTGATTTTAATTTTAATAAAATAAAGGTGGTATAGTGGCTAGTCCTTGATTCAATAGTTAAACTTATTTAATAGTGAAAATTATTTATGGTTCACTTTGTTAAACACATTTATTTTTTCTCCTAATTTGTGATGTTTAACAAACCCATATAATTTATTATACACACAAAATTATTACAGACAACTATTTTCAATGAAAATTCAAATGTCTTATAAAATTGAACCACTATAATGTTATTGTTCCTCATGTACTCTTTGTTTAAAAATATGATATGACATGGTTTGTTTTTATCCCAAAAAAAAGACCACTTGAGAACTTTGAAAAAATAAAATGAAAACATGTTTTTAATGATCAATCGACTATAAAATTGAAGTCTATGGTCTAAACTTTGAAATAAAAGCTTCATTCAAATCATTTCTAACATTGTTAAAACATTTAAATTATTTGAGAGTAGATAGTTTGAACAATAGATTTTTAATGATTGAACAATTTTAATGTTTTACAAAATCTTTGCTTGAATTTTAGTGTCCCACCCAAATACAAACTATTTATTTATTAAAAAATTTAAAAGAGGATAAAATTTCCAAAATTAACATTTGAGTTAAATGTAAAATTAATCCACCATTTCCTCTTTATTAACCAGAGATAATTAAGATACATCAATGTATGACATCAACTTTGTCACCAAGCATACCCATTAGCTTCATGTAGAAGTCAAACTTGAAAAATACATGAGACAAAAATACTAAAAGAGATTTTATCTATGCAACCTCAAATATTAAACACTATTAAACCATAAAGTGGCTATTTAATATGAGAGAGTGAAATTAGGAGATCCGAACTAAATAAATTAGAAATTGCATGAAAAATACATATTATTGTATCCACCGGCTAACGACCAGGGTTAAAATACTGAACATTGTTTCTTTTTAATATGGTATATATGTCTCCTATGTTCTTGTTCTTCAATGAAAGTAGGTATAAACATATTTTATAATTATGATATTGATATAAATGGAATTATTATTATTATTATTTATCATTTTTAATCTATAAGTTTTAAAAATAATAAAAAGGATATGTTGTAATAATATTTATGAAATATATTATTATTTATGTAATGAATATTATTAAAAAAATAATTATTATTAAAATATAGATTTTAAATTATTTGATTGGATAAATAAAAACTAACTAATTATTTGTATACATCTATAAAAGAGTTTTTATGTTCGTCATGGTCATCTTCATATTTTTTAGCTACATGTTTGAACACCTCAAGTGAAACATTCAAATTGACAAATACTCTACTACTCTCTGCTAATGTAAGATCCAATAGGTAGTGATTGTGATTTTAGAAATAAAGTGAAATGTTATAATAAAATTAATTTGTTTTTATAAATAGATGATTTGAGAAGGATATATAATGAAATAATTTAGACGGGGCAGATATTTACCATCAAATTTAATAGGAAAATTAGATTTATAAAAAAAAAAAAACATATTTACCTTTTTTTAAAAAAATTCTTTGTGCTTTTTTTTATGATTGTGTTCTATATTTTTTATTTTCTACCTTTACTGCTCTAATTTTATGTGGTTGCTTTTTGATTGATTTTATTTTTATTTATTTACATTTATATGGTTTTTAATTTTTTAACCATATCAGCTATGGATTTTGAAATAATCAGACCTTATGATTTATGTTTTTTTAATGCCCAAGCCAATGTTAAGGGTAGTTGGTTTCTGATGTCCTTTTGTATTGGTGTAATTGTAATTGTACATGGAGTTACATATTCAAATGGTATTCCAAAGTAACTATCAAACTTGACCATAACATGTGTTGGTGGTTTTGGTGGGGGACTTCTAGGTTTATATATTATACATCGAATATACCTAAGAGATCAATTTACAAGACCTACTTTTATCAAAATATTATAGGTTAACATGACCCTTGAATCCTTAGAAATCTATAAATCCACATCAAGTTCATCATTTTGACCTCCTCCTAGTGCACTGGTATTGTTTATCTTGGTTGCAATGCATTGTGCAGTAGGGTATTTTAGTGAATGTAATTTTATTTTATTGTGGTTATGTATATTATCAAATATGGAAAACAAATGAAGACTATTGTAAAATTCATCATTGGTGGCTCAATATATTACAACATTAGTTATTATAATCAATAACTTTCAATAATCAATTGTCAGATTTGCATCTTTTAGATTTGTGATAAGTTTATGAAACCTTTGTTGGTCCTCACTTTATCCTTCTTGTGTAAATATCTTATACAAAGTAAATATTATTTTGAATTATTACCATAATAGTTTCAAATGTATGTTATTATCATATGGTGGCCTATAACTAACATGAGGTAATTGTTCCAAATCTCCAGCCAAAATCATAAATATTACACTAAAACTCATATTTTTATTCTCAAGAAATTCTTGACAAAGTTGATATTAAATGTTTTGTAAAAAAAATTATCCAATGAATCTCATTTCATCAATAAATATGTATTTTATATTTATGATCTCTTCTTGTAAAGTTTTAAGTCTTGTTCCTTGTAATTTGGCAAAATCTATGATTGGGATTCAGAGATTGGATGGTTAAGGCACCACTATTGAATGTTGTAACTCTAGTTAGTGCAAGTTATAGAAGTGAAAAATTCTCTAGGAATGTTTTATCTTAAAGATCTCGATGTATGGTACCAATTAGAAATGATTTTCCTATTCATGTTGTTCTTTAAATTGTCGTGCATAATGGAAAAGTATTTTGATCTTGATGATAATGTGTCATAATTATATCTAGTGTTTTTTTTGTTTATCACCTACTGTTACATAATTCATCTTTGGAATTATATCCTTATCTATGAGAAACCCATTATATTTCATGATGGTTATGAAATTTATTACTTTATAATTTACTTAATCTTAATCTTGAATTTTATTTATTCCTTAGTGATTGTCTATAAATATCTCTTCTTCCCAACATATCTATTTCAGTAACTTCCATAATTTGGCCATGTTGTAGCCTAGATATGATTTACCACTCATGCTCCATTATGTTTTGTTAAATTGGGGAAACATCCTCATGTTGAGAATCACTATGATTTTCAACATCTTCTAGAATAATCATTTGATTGACATGACAAGGATTATAATTAAATGACTCCCAATTTAATTTTATTGCATCATCATCAAGTTGAATATCTCTTTGTATATCATGAAATGAATTGTTAAGTGATAACACTGACTAAATTGAATCAACCCATTTATGTGAATCATATGTAGGGATGGTGGAAAACTTTGGGATTAATCTCACAATAATTATGATATTCCTCACCTCCCATTTTTTAGCTACCTCAATAAGTGAAATATTTGTTATGGAAAAAGGTTTGTTTTGGTATCCATGAATGAAAAATTGTGTATGTTATTGATGTTCATGTTCATATTTTTTAGCTAACTATTTGAAAACTTCATGTGGAAAATTAAAATTGACAAATACTCTACTACTCTCTATTAATAGAAGCTCTGACAAGTAGTGATTCTGATTTTAGAAATAAATTGAAATGTTATATTAAAATTAAAATTTGTTTGTAAATAGATGGTTTGGGAATCACATATAACAAAATAATATAGATGGGGCTTATATTTGCCATCAAATTTTACATGAAAATTTGAATTATAACAAAGCAAAAAGTTTACCATTTTTTGTTTATTTATAAGTTTTTATGGTTATCTTATGTAATTTTTTATTCATTGCCTTCGCTACCATAATTTTATGTATGTTTGGTTCTTGATTGATTTGATTTATATTTATATGTTTTTAAATTTCTTAACATATATCAAATTTGTTAAACTATATTTATGAATATTTATTTATATTTTAGTAATTTGTTAACCTATATCAAATGTTATTGGATGAAATATTTTGTATGTTCATCATGGTCATCTTCATATTTTTTAGCTACCTATTTAAAAACCTCATGTGAAACATAAAATTTAAAAAATACTCTACTTCTCTTTGCTAACAAAAGCTCCAACTACATGCTACATGTTTGTTGTGCCCCAATGTTTATTTCAATAATTATTTCATTTCTAAGTCTTTTATATGTTATTTCTAGTAATTCATTTGGGTTTTCAATGTTTTCAAGTTGTATCAACATTTGATGATAAGTTTCAAATCTATTTTCTACTTTTGTTGCATATTTAGTAATGTAATTGACTACAACATGTTTAGAAAGAATAGGTTGCCAATCTACATAGCTGTAGTATGTAGTGATTACATGTGTTTACTCTATCATGTTTTCTTTTAGGTTGAAACATTTTATCTCCTATCTCTAAATCTTGATATGATTTTGATCCCTCAAAATTTAATGGCCATGGTGCGTTATACCTATAAGTAATAATAACTTTATTTTTAGTCTTACACACATATAATTTTAATATGTATATAATAATTAAAATTATTGAAAATCTTACCTACAAACCATTCTTCCTCTTTTATTACATAGATAGGCACCCTCTCTATACATTGTATGTCATTCTACATAATTGAGTATCTATTTATAGTCATGTTCCATAGCCACCTATGTAAGTTGTCTTGTATTTCAAAGACATGAATATTGAGTAAAATTTTGTAATGCCTATAATTCATAATATATAATAATTTATTAGTGTCATTGAGAAAATAAAAAAATGTATAAAACATAGATTTGATGAGGTTTGATAACATACCTATATGTTTCATTGGTGTGGATCTTCTCAATATTTTTCCATTCATAACCATTATTAGATATATGTTTGAACAATAGAATGGAATTATTTCTCAACATTTTTCCATTCATAATCATTTATCCAATAAAGCTTGTCCATATTTGGTACTCTATCTAACCATATGAATCCATGCACATGTGGTGAACATCTATGTTGTCATTCATACCTAGACCTTTAATATTTTAATTTCATTCCTTTTTTTAACTTATCCTTCTAGAAAATTGTATGTTTCAAGTGCATGTAGTGTGTCGCTATATGAGGATAATAATTAATATTTTGTCTTCACCAATTTTGGGATTATCATGGATTTGATGGTTATGTTTCTGACATAATCACATCCTCCATTAGTAAAAAAATGTTAGAAAAGCCATATCAAGTAATCCTAATGTGACATACTCATTAATAGGTGATACTAAAATCTTTGGCTAATAAATCAATCTTCTAGGATTTGCATTTGGGTTATTTACCCATATATGGATTAATTATATATCTCTTGGGGAATTTGGTGGTTTAGAGGCCATTTCTATTATGTGAGTAATGATATTTCCTTCATTTGTCTCCATAAGTGGGGCTAGAAATAAAACTTCATTTGAATTATAATCAAAATGCATATGGACAGAGTTTAATTGGTTTAAAATGTTTCCATTAGAGTCATATAAAAGTTCACTAAGAATATTTTCATCAATCTGAACTTCTAAAAATAAATTATCATGTTCTATTATGTATTTGAGTGCCTTATATACATGCATTCTATTTACATTAAAGTTTTAGTCTATTCCACATTGATCCCTCCAAACTATAATCATCATTAAATGTTTTATTCGATGTGGAAAAACCTTAGATATTTATTTTACTTATTAAGGAAAACTTATTATATGTCCTTTACATTTATAATGATCTATAGTTCTCTGTGTCACTTGTAGAATTGGGTTGAATGCGGGCTATTAACATTTTCTTAACCTATGTTAAGTTTTCAAGTTCTAGGAAATGTGGTCTAGGATCCATATTATTTAATGCTAAAAATTGATAATGGCCTTTCTCTTGTCGACATGTATTGAATATAGAGCCTTCAAGTGTTTGAGAAACATTAATTCTAATGTAACTTTCTTGAATTTTATCACATATTTGGTGAAACAAGCTTATTCTTAGACCTTCCGAGGAGTTTACAAGGGATATAGCCACAAATGTTAACATTCTTATTTATTTTTAACCTATATCAATTATGACTTTTTAGAGAGTAAGACCTTGTGATTTATGTATTGTTAAAGCTCAAGCCAATCGTAATGGTAGTTGGTTTGTACAATACTTTTAGGTTTATATATTATACATCCCGAGTAATTTTCAAACTCGATCATATCATATGTTTGGTGGTTTTGGTGGGGCACTTCCAAGTTTATATATTATACTTCAAATATACCCAAGAGATCCATTTACAAGACTTACTTCTATCCAAAGATTGGAGGTTAACATGACCCTTGTATTCTTATAAATTAGTAACTCCACATCAAGATCATCATTTTGACCTTCTACTAGTGAAATGAGAGCATTTTCATCAATATGAACATCTAAATAGAACTTATCAGGTTCTATTTTATATTTCATGCCTTATATACACACTCTCTATTGATAGTTAAGTTATAGTTTATTCCAAATTGATCCTTCATCTGAACTATAATCACCAGTAATTATTTTACTTGATGTGGTAAAACATTAGATATTTAATTAATTCTTGTGAAAAAATTATTATATGTTCTTTATATTTATATTTACCTCAAATTGTATGTGTCACTTGCAGAATTGGGTTGACATGGGCTATTAACATTTCCTCAACCTCTGTTAAGCTTTCAATTTCTGGGACTTGTGGCCAAGGATCCATATTATTTGATGCGAAAAATCAATGATGTCCTTTCTCTTGTCGACATCTATTGCATACAGGGCCTTCAAATGTTTGAGAAACATTATTTTCAATGTAACTTTATTGACAAATATAGCACATGTTTGGTGAATCAAGCTTAATTGGACTATGTCAAAAAATCATTTGAAAAGTTTTCAAATATCTATCAAGATTTCCATTAGGATTATTAATATTATATTACATTTTAGTTTGTGAATATTGCATTTATCTTCTTCTTCTAGGTTGCAATGTAGAATCTTATTCTAAATAATTATTTTCATTTATTTTCTTCTTTTAGGTTGTGATGTTGTTTGCTATTGTATATCATCATTTTATGTGTTGTTTATAACATTGACATCCATTACATTTTGAACTGCATGAACTCTAGGGTTTCAAGCATATGATCTATTGATATTGAATTTTCTTCTTCATAATTAATGTCAAGGTTAGAAATCAATCGATGATAGTTCCTTTGTGATGATTCATGATTTGTTCTTATTTGTGTTGTCTTTTTACCTCAATCAATTAAGCTAAATGAATTTATCTTTGTAATCTTCTTTTTAATACATATTGCTCATCTTGAGATGTTTGTGCATGAAATTGTTTCATTATGTTTACATGTTATCTCTTTTTTGCTTCTAATTCTTCAATTGTTAATTTGACCCTGCATTCTTGAAATATTTGTCTATTATTATTATCATTTTGACTTTTCTTTCTTCCTCTCTTTGTGCATCTATTATTTATTGTTGTCTTTATCTATGATATTGTATTTGATATTCTCTTTATTTTCTATTCATTTGTAAAATTCAATTTTAAACGAGCCATATTTGTACAAATTCTAAAAATTGATAGGATTTTAACTTGCTTGGAATAATATGTTACATTTGATCATTGTGGGATATGTAAATCATATTCATAATTCAAAAATATATAAAAACATAAAATAAATTAATAAATACATTAATAATTTATCAAATGATATTTAAAATTTAGTGCTAGTTAAATAAAATAATAAATTAAAAATTTAGCTTGTTGAGGACATGAGTCTTATTCACTGCATATCTAATTGGGGTGAAGGCCATTAGAAAACAATAGTCAAATGTGCAGGTAATAATCATGATTTTAGAAATAAAGTGAAATGTTATACTAACATTAAAATTTGTTTGTAAATAGATGGTTTGAGAAGGATAGATAATAAAATAATTTAGATGGGGCATAAATTTACCAAAAAATTTAATAACAAAATTAGATTTATAACAAAGCAACATATTTTTTTTTAATTTTTTGTGTTTTTTCAATGATTGTTTTTTATATTTTTTTATTCCTGACCTTCACTACTTTAATTTTGTGTGTTAGTTTTTTATTGTTTTGATTTGTATTTATATATTTTTTAATTTGTTTCAAAGGTCCTAATGATCACGACTTCATATTATTCTCCACTTTCTTTTCTCATTGCCGAATACCATTAGATATAATAAGTATTTGATTGTGATGAGTAAAATAAGAATAATTATTTATAACATAAAATGAGGTAAAACTAAACTTCAAATTTTATATAATAAATATCTAAAGTAATTATCTCCAAAAATATTTTGAAATAAAAATATTATATGAATAGTTTGTAAAAAAACTAAAAATTTAATTATATAAATGACAAAAAAAAACTATAACACTATTGATTATGGAGAATATATTTCCCTGTTTTATTTTAATATATTATATGCAAAGATGTAAAAGATAAATCAATATTCGAATATTAATAACTTCTCTCTTAAAAAAATTTAAGGAATACACTTTACATAACTTTAAATCTCACCTAACCTTAAAAGATAGAGTAAAAAATGATAGTAAATCATATCCCAAAAAATTGCTTTGATTTTAAAAAATATTAAATTTAAATTTAAATAAAAATTATGTATTATTAAAATATTTTTGTTAGGAAGGAATTGTGTATATTTATTTATTATTATAAAAGTTTTCGTAGAAGAATGGTAAATAATAGTAACAACAAATTTCATATCTTTTTAAAAAAAGGATAGATTTTGAAACAATCAAATTATTTAATCAAAACACTAATATTTTATTGACAATCTTTTATCATTATTATTTTAAAAGATTACATTTATTAATCCCAAAAGAAAAATTATAACAATCAATTTCTTTAATCCATTATTATTTTTATGTCTTTTGACCAATGAGACCCCCTTTTTTCATACATTAAAATATGTAAAACTTTTGAAAAAACAAAATATATAATTTTTAAGTGATTGAATATAATATTATTTTTATTAAACTGTGATTGACCAAAAAGTTTTATATGTTATTAGCGTCCTCACGAGTTTGAACAGCGTATCTGCCCTGGGACATTACTTCGCAAGGAGAACATGGCACGATGGTGTCAAGGGCATTTCGAATAATTTTAGCATGAGGCTAAAAAAATGACAAGATATCAGCAAGAAATGTTGGCCCTAAATTTTATAAACAAACATCACTATAGATTATATTTTTCAGTAGGCTGAAGACTTTTGTTTTTATTTTTCTGTAATACAATATTCATGAAAGAGAAGCATATTGAGAAGAGAATGTGGGTGGAGTGGCAATTCCGAGGATTTTGGAGCTATCAAATTTCTGGACAACCTACACAAAAGATTTCTCTTTTTAACCCTAATGTCATAGGGATGGCATTTAAACGGTCAAATTTCTTACATTCTTTCGTTTTTATTGAAGGAATTATATATTTGCATGATAGTGATTTGATAGGGAAGTTTACATGTGGGTTTTTTTTTTTTCCTTCTTTCTTGCTTTTCTTGAGATTTTGGATTACTATTCTATGGCCGAGAGTGTTTGAGTTATTGTGAGTTTTTTTAATTCAACAATGCAACTTATATCGCTCATATTCTTATCAGTAATTGCATAATCACTTCGCGCACGAGCCTTTCTTCAGTCTAATGATAATCTGTTACTTTAATTTATAGAATTAACACCCGCATAGAGGAATATCAGTAGGGGAAGGGTGAGGATCTTTGAGGGAGGGGAGGTAGTTCAGAATTTTATTTTCTCGTAAGTGCCCAACTATAGCTGCAAGGGAATAATGCCTTGAGATTGTTTGGCATGGGGACTTTTTAAAAGGCCATGTTAAGGAACAGTCTGGAGTCTGTCTTTGAGATATTGAGGGTGTTGTGTTAGGGTTGCATTTGCTTCTTTGGATATGAAATGAATTGGGTCATTAGAGTTGCTAAGAATAATGGTCTAATAGGTATGGATAGAAGTGAGCCTACTCTGGCTCCAAAATGGCTTAAAGGAACAAGTGGCAGAAGTGCAGGTTCACAATCAGGTTGGTCCTATTTTCATTCGTTTGCTACAGTTTCTAAGGAAGACTCAAATCATTGATTATCCATCCAGACAGATTTGGTTAATTTTAAATAGTAATGCATTTGAGAACATTGTCTTCATAGGTCACACTTTTTAAGTTCTTTTATGGACTAATTCAATAGACTAAATTCTGCACAACTTCCACAGTAGCTCAAAATGGGTTTTAAAAAATTATTCGGAACATAACATATATGTTATAATGAAAGTGTTTTATTTCATCGAACGTACTGTTTAATGAAAAATATCTGTTTACTACATGTGTATGTTTACATGAATTTGTTGTCAAATTTGAATAATGGATATGAAAACATCATGTTAGAATCTAGAGTCATAGAACAGGAGCTTGAGTAAAATCTTAACATTTATTTTTATTTTTTTGGTTTAAGACAAGAATTTTACAATCAAAATATGTTACAGATTAACATCAAGATTTAAAATTAGTCCATCTTTCAGTAAGGCCATTTTGATTTATTCCAGGATGTCAGGATGCGTTCCCAGAGATGGCCACTAAAACTATATGAAAATTTAATTAGAAAAAATGAATAAGTAAAATGCCTTAAAACAAAAATAATTTTGTGATTTTTTGAAAAAAACACCTGTTGTCCCAAGGTGTCAATAGACATCCTGAGATGGTAGGATGTCTCTAGCATGCATAAGAATTCAGAGGGGGTGGCGTCTAAAAGCTTGGGCATGTCCCCATTTTTTTACTGGCTTAGCAGGCAAGGCATTTTTGACATCCCAGATGTTTCACCAGGCCCGAAGATTCATTATATAGTGATATGCTGGTTCTCTTTATTCACACAGAGATGGTAACAATGGGGAACTGGTTCCATATATGTTAACCTCAGATCTCCATGAAGCATAAGTTGAATGAGATGTGAATTTAGGTTGGGCTATTTGCCTTATTGATCTCAATGGGATTCTCTGTATTTAGTAGACATAACTATTATATTTCTATTAAAAAAAGAGAAATTTCCCACTTGTGAGAGTAATAGTGTACTAATTGTTTCTAATTGACATGCATGCTTTTCATTTTGTCCGCTGGTCTTTTTAAATATTTGGATGTGACTATCGAACAAATCCTTGGTTATGCTTGAGCCTACTCAAGTACATGAAATTTTGGAAACCAACTCCAGATTATAGAAACGCCTCCTCTCCATTGTAAAAGACCTCTTTATTGCAATGAAGAATCTCTATCTTCACTCTTTCCTCGTCATCACTTTAGTAGTACACCAATTTTTAGCCTAGTTTCCGGTGAACTCTAGGATCAGAGATGTTTCGATTGAACCCTTGGTGACATATTGC
>JARHVA010005423.1:492500-507500 GCA_037957365.1 Torreya grandis
ATTTGGCCATGTTGTAGCCTAGATATGATTTCATGCTCCATTGTGTTTTGTTGAATAAGGGTCGCATCCTCATGTTCAAAATCAACATGATTTTCAATATATTATATAATAGTTATTCACTCAACATGCCAAGGATTATAATTTAATGACTCCTAGTTTTATTTTATTGCATCATCATCAAGTCTAATATATCTTTGTATATCATGAAATGGATTTTAAAGTAATAACTCTGACCGATAAAAATGAACCCATTTATGTGAATCACATGCAAGGATGGTGGAAAACCTTGGGAATAATCTCACAATATATATGATACTCCTCAAGTCCCATTTATTATCCATTTTATGATTTGGATTATATGTGAAAGATCTAACTACCTCAATAAGTGAAACACTTTCCACGGTAAAAGGTCTATTTTTATGTCTATCAATTAAATATTTTGTATGGTCGTCATAGTCATCTCTATATATTTTAGCTACCTATTTGAACACCTCACACAAAACATTCAAATTGGTAAATACTTTATTGCTCTCTGCTAACAAGAGCTCTAATAGGAATTTATTGTGATTTTAGAAATAAAGTGAAATGTTATTATAACATTAAAATTTGTTTGTAAAAATATACTCTAGTAAGGATAGATAACAAAACAATTTAGATGGGCCATAGATTTACCATCACAATTAATAAAAAAAAATATATTTATAACAAAGCAACATATTTACTAGTATTTATTTCTTTGTGCATTTTTATGATTGTCTTCTATATTCTTTATTCGCTACCCTTACTACGCTGATTTTTTGTGTGTTTGGTTTTTGATTGTTTTGATTTATATTTATTTATATTTAAATGTTTTTAAATTTGTTACCCTATATCAATTATGTATTTTTAAAGAGTCAGACCTTATGATTTGTGTATTGTTAATGCCCAACCCAAACATAAAGGTAGCCAGCTTGTGTGGTTATTTGGTATTGGTGTAAATACAATTGTGCATAGAGTTACATCTTGAAATGGTATTCCCATGTAACTATCAAACTTGACCATAACATATGTTGGTGGTTCTAGTGGGTAATTCTAGGTTTATATGTTATACTTAAAATATACCAAAGAGTGCCATTTCCAGGTCCTTTTTCTATACAAATATTTGAGGTTAAAATGACCCTTGCATCCTTATAATTAGTAATTTCACATCAAGTTCATCATTTTGACCTCTTACTAGTGCACCAACATTATTTACATTGGTTACAGTGCTACATGTAACATGTTATTTTAGTGAATGCAATTTTATTTTGTTGTGGTTATACACATTATCATGTTTAGAAAACAAATGAATACTATTGTCAACTTCTTCATTGGTGTCTCTATCCATTAAAATGTTAGTTATTGTTGTCAATAACATCTAATCATCAAATTTTAAATTTAAATCTCTCAAATATTTGAGAATTTGATGAAACCTTTGTTGGTCCTCACTTTCTCCTTTTGTCTAAATATCTTATCTAAAATAAAAATTGTTTTTAATTCTTTATACAATATTTTTTCACATATATTAATATCATATGGTGGCATATCACTAACAAGAAGCAATTATGCCAAATATCTAATGCAAATCATAGATATACATCCAAAACTCATGTTTGAATTTTGAGTAAATTCTTGACGATGTCAAGAATATATGTTTTTCTTTTAAGTTTGTCCAATGAAGCTCATTTCATCAATCAATATGTACATTCTATGGTGGATCTCTTCTTATAAAGTTGTAAGTATTGTTCCTTCTGATTCAATAAAATTTATGATTGGGATTCAAAGTTTTGGATGGATGGTTGAGGAACCAATATTTAATGATGCAACTCTAATTGGTGCAAGTAATAGAAGTGGAGAATAATCTGGGAATGTTGCATCTTGAAGATCTCAAAGTATGGAATCAATTTGAAATAATTTTCTTGTTCCTAATATTCTTTGAATTATCATGCATACTGGAAAAGTGTTTTGACCTTGATGATAATGTGTCACAATTATATCCTTTGATTTTTTTAGCACCTAATGTTCCATAATTAATATTTCGTTCTATATCATCATCTATGGGAAACCCATTATCTTTCATGGTGGTTATGAAATTAATCATTATATATATATATATATATATATATTTCATCTTGGTATTCAGTATTCCATGGTGATTATCTATCATTATATCTTCTTACCAACATATCTATTTTAGTAAATTCCATAATTTATCAACATTATATCCAGATATGATTTCCTACTCATGTTCCATTGTGTTTTGTTGAATTGGGATACCATCCTCATGTTTAAAATCACTATGATTTTCAACATCTTTTGGAATAGTCATTCGCTCGACATGACAAGGATTATAAATTAATGACTCCCAATTTTATTTTATTGCATTATCATAAAGTCCAATATCTCTTTGTATATCATGAAATGGATTGTAAAGTAATAATTCAGACCAACAAAAATCAACCCATTTATGTGATTCACGTGAAGGGATGGTGGAAAACCTTTGGAATAGTCTCACAATAACTATGATACTCCTCACCTCCCATTTATTATTCATTTTTTTGCTTTGGATTATATATGTAATATCTAGCTATCTCAATAATTGAAACACTTTCCATGGAAAATGGTATGTTTTTGTATCTATTAATGAAATATTTTACATGTTTGTGATGGTCATATTCATATTTTTTATCTACCTATTTGAACACCTCATGTGAAACATTAAAATTAACAAATACTCTATTGCTATTTACTAGTGAAAGCTATGATAAGCAGTGATTGTGATTTTATAAATAAAGTGAAATGTTATACTAACACTAAAATTTGTTTGTAAATATATGGTCTAGGAAGGATAGATAATGAAATAATTTAGATGGGGGATAAATTTACCATCAAATTTAACAATAAAAGTATATTTATAACAAAGCAAAAATTGTACCTATTTTTAATTTCTTTGAATTTTTTATGGTTGTCTTCTATATTTTTTTTAATTTCCTGCCTCACTACTCTGATTGTATGTGTGTTTGGTTTTTGATTGAATTGATTTTTATTTATGTGTTTTTTAATTGGTTAACCTATATCAAATTTTTTAACCTATATTTATGAATTATTTATTTATATTCATAATTTGTTAACATATATTAGATGTTGTTGGATGAAAGATTTTATATGTTCAAAATGGTCATATTCTTATAGATATCCCACAATGATAAAATTTATTATGATATTCCAATCAAGCTAAAATACTATTAGTTTTAAAATTTGTGTAGATATGGCTCTATTAAAATTGAATTTTACAAATGAAGAATAATGGATTAAATATCAAAGAAAATAACAAATATAATATCATAGATGAAGACAAAAACAAATGATAGATGCACAAAGAGAGGAAGAAAGAAAAATTTGAAATGATAATGATAGATAAAGATTTCAAGAATTTAGGGCTGAATTGGCAGCTAAAGAATTAGAAGAAGAAAAGAGAGAACATGTAAATACAATAAATTAAATTAGCACACAAACATCTCAAGATGAGAATTATGAATTAATAAAAAGATTACAAGGACAAATGTGTTCAAATTAATTGACTAAGGAAGAAAGGCAACATAAATAAGAACTTCGTCATGAATCATCTTAAAAGCACTATCATCAATCGATTGCTATCCTTAACATTAACTATGAAGAAGAAAATTCAATATCAATAGATCATGTGATTAAAACACTAGAGAATGCATCTAATAATGCCATGGATGTCGATGTTTGAAATAATGCACAAAATAATTACATACAAGAGTAGACAAAATCACAACCTAGAAAAATAAAATGAATGCAAACACATGATTTAGAAGAAGAGTCAACATCACAACCTAGAAGAAGAAGATAAATGCAAGATTCACAAACTTATAAATTAAATATTTTTCCTATCATGATTTTAATAATATTTGTGGAAAAAAAGTATACATATGTATATATCCTTAGTACAATAAATATGTGCCTATCTTATGCTGGCCTAAATTCATTGTTATATATTAACCAAAAACTAAATTAATAGTTATATATGACAGAGAGACAAGAATAATATTTGTGATATAATAACATAGTACTACATAGTAGGAAGACATTATAAGGAGAGATCCATGGATTGCAGAGGAGGACATGAATCTTACTCACTGAATATTTTTTGGGGGTGTAGGCTATTGGAACATAGTAAGCAAATGTGTAGGCAGTGATTATGATTTTAGAGATAGAGTGAAATTATTACACTAACATTAAAATTTGTTTGTAAACAAATGGTCTGGGAAGGACATATAGGGAAATAATTTAGATGGGGCACATATTTACCATCAAATTTAATAGGAAAATTAGATTTATAGAAAAGTAATAGATTTACCTTCTTTTGGTTTTTTAATGGTTGTCTTCTATATTTTTTATTCACTACCTTCTCTACTTTGATTTTATGTGTGTTTGGTTTCTAATTGATTTGATATCTATTTATTTATATTTATATGTTTATTAATTTATTTTTAAGGTCGTGTTAGTTGATTTGAATATTATGTCAGTTCTTATCAAATTTTATTTATATTTTGTTGGCTCTTATCATTTATTTATTTATATTAAATTGAACTTAAATTTTGTCTAATGAAACTCTGTGATTGTGAGTCTTATTTGGATAATGCTTTGGGAATGTTGCATATTGAAGAGCTTGACATATGGCACTAATTAGAAATGTTTTTTTTTGTTCCTATTATTCCTTGAATTATAATGCATAATGGTAAATTGTTTTGAACTTGAAGATAGTGTGTCATAAGTATATCCAATGATTTTTTTCATTTAGCACCTAATGTTCCATAATTCATATTCAATGTTATATCATCATCTGTGACAAACCCATTATATTTCATGTTGGTTATGAAATTTATCACTTTATTTTTAGATTATTAATCTTGAAATTGTTATTCCATTATGATTATCTATCAATATCTCTTCTTCCAAACATATCTATTTTAGTAATTTTCCATAATTTGGCCATGTTGTATCCTAGATATGATTTCTGACTCATGCTCCATTGTGTTTTATTGAATTAGGTTAGCATCCTCATGTTTAGAATGAATATGATTTTAAACATCTTATGGAATAGTCATTCATTTAACATGCCAAAGATTATAATTTAGTAACTCCCAATTTTATTTTATTGCATCATCATCAAGTCCAATATCTCTTTCTATATCACAAAATAGATTGTAAAGTAATAACTCTAACCAATAAAAATCAACCCATTTATGTGAATCACGTGAAAGGATGGTGGAAAACCTTAGGAATGCTCTCATAATAGCTCCAATACTCCTTGCATACCATTTATTATCACTTTTTCACTTTGGATTATATGTGCAAGATCTAGCTACCCAATTAAGTGAAATAATTTGATTGGAAAAAGCTATGTTTTTTAATCCATCAACGGAAGATTTTATATGTTAATCATGGTCATATTCATAGTTTTTTTGATACATGTTTAAAAACCTCACATGAAACATTCAAATTGACAAATAATTTACTATTGTTTACTAATGGAAGCTATGGTAGCAACTAATTATGATTTTAGATGTTAAGTGAAATGTTATAGTAACATTAAAATTTATTTACAAGGAGATGGTTTGGGAATGATAGATAATGAAATAATCTAGACAGGGGACAAATATACCATCAAATTTAAGAGGGAGATTAAATTTATAAGAAAGAAAGATATTGATATTTTTTGAATTTATTTGTGCTTTCTTTATGTTTATCTTCTGTATTTTTTGTTCATTCCTTCATTAATCTGATTTTGTGTGTGTTAGGTTTTTGATTGATTTGATTTGTATTTGTTTATATTTATATATTTTTAATTTTTTGACCTATATCAAATTTGTTAACCTATATTTATGAATATTTTTTTATATTAATAATTTGTTAACATATATCAAATGTTGTTGAATGATAGTTTTTGTATTTTTGTCATGGTTATCTTTGTATTTTTTATCTACCTATTTGAACACATCATATGAAACATTAAAATTGACAAATACTCTACTTCTCTCTAGTAATGGAAGCTCCAACAACATTCAATGTGTTTCTTATGGCCCAATGTCTCTTTCAAGAATTTTTTCAATTATAAATATTTTATATGCTATTATTGCTAATTCATAAAGGTTTTCAATGTTTTCAAGCCACATCAACATTTGATGATAATTTTCAAATATCTTCTCTATTTTTAATTATATAGTTGACTACAACATGTTTGGAAAGAATAGATTTTCAATCTACATTTGCTCTCCATAGTTGTAGTGTATAGAGATTATGTGTATTTATTCTATCATCATTTATTACAAGTTCAAAATTTTTATCTTATCTCTAAGTCTTGATATAATTTTGATCCCTCAAGATTCAATGGCCATGGTGAATTATAAATATAAGAAATAATAACTTGAATTTTAGTTCTTGCACACATTATTTTTGATATCTATATAATTATTTAAATTAATGAACATGCTACCTACAAACCATTCTTATTTTTTTCTTACATGGATAGGCACCCTCTGTACACATTGTATGTCACTCACACAATTAAGTATCTCTTCATTGTCATGTTCCATAGCCACCTGTGTAAGTTATCTTTTATTTCTAAGACATGGATGTTGAGTAAAATTTTGTAATGACTATAATTCATAATATATAATAGTTTATTAGTTACATTGATAAAATTAAAAAAATGTATAAAACATAGATTTTATGAGGATTTATAACATACATGTATATTTTTTTAGTGTGGATATTCTTGAGGATTCCATGTGTGCATAATAAAATGGAAGTGTTTCTCAACTTTTTTTTTCATTCACATTTATTTATCAAATAAAGTTTGTCTATATTTGGTGCTCTGTCTAACCATATGAATCCATGCACATGTCGTGAACCTCTATGTTGGAATTCATACCTAGAGTGGTAATATTTTATTTTCTTTCATTTTTGTAATATCTCCTTACAAAAAATTATATGTTGCAAGTGTATGTAGTATGCCACTATATGAGGATAATCAATAATATTTTGCCTTTGACAATTTTGGGATTATCTTGGATATTTTATTTTCATTCCCAACTCACATCTCCCATTAAGAAATAATGTTAAAAATTCCATATAAGGTAGTCATAATTTGACATAATCTTAATAGGATATGCTCCAATCCCTATCTAATTAATTAATGTTCTAAGATTTCCATTTAGGTTATTTAACAATGCATGGATTAATTCCATATCTCTTGGGAAATTTTTTGGTTTAGAGTCCATTGATGTCATGTGATTAATGATATTTCCTTCATCTATTTCCATACATGGATCTACAAATACAACTTCATTTTGCATTATAATCAAACTGCATATGGACATAATTCAGTTGCTTAAAAATGTTTTCATCAGAGTTAGATAAAAGTTCATTAAGAGAATTTTCATCAATTTGAAAATATGAATAGAAATTATCATGTTATATTTTGTATTTGAGTGACCTATATGCACACTCTCTATTCATAGTAAAGTTTTAGTTTATTCCATGTTGATCCCTCATCTAAACTATAATCATGGGTAAATATTATATTTGATGTGGAAAAACCTTGTGTATGTGTTTTAATTCTTATGTAAAATATATTGTATGTCCTTTATATTTATATTTAATTGTACTTAGATGTGTCACTTATAGAATTAGGTTAACTGGGCTATCACATTTTCCTCAAACTATGTTAAGTTTTCAAGTTCTAGGAAATGTTGCCCAAGATCCATATTGTTCCATGTTGAAAATTGATGGCATAATTTATCTTGTCGACATCTGAGAAACATTCACAACAATGTAAATTTCTTGACAAATATAGTACATGTTTGGTGAATCAAGCTTATTTATAGTCCATCTAAGGAATTTACATTGAATATAGCCACAAATGTTATCCCTAATATTTATTTTTGACATATATGAATTATGGCTTTGGAAAGAGTCAGACCTTGTCATTTGTGTATTGTTAATGCCCAATCTAACTATAAGGTTAGTTATTTTGTGTGGTAATTACAATTTTATATATTACACATCCCGAGTAATTTTCAAACTCAACCATAACATATTTAGGTGGTTTTGGTGGTGAAATTCTAGGTTTATATATTATACTTCATATATACCAAAGAGATCCATCTAATAGACCTACTTATATCCAAAGATTATAGGTTAACATGACCCTTGCATCCTTATAAATTAGTAACTCCACATCAATTTCATCTTTAAAACCTCCTACTAGTGCATTGAGAGCATTTTCATCAATCTACACATCTGGATAGAACTTGTCATATTCTATTTTGTATTTAAGTGACTTATATACATGCTCTTTATTGGTAATAAAGTTTTTATTTTTTCCATGTTGATCCCTCTTTTGAACTATAATCATTTTAAAATATTTTATTCAATGTGGAAAAACCTTAGACATTTATTTTAATTCTTGTGTAAAATTATTATATCTCCTGTATATTTATATTGACCTCTAGTTTCATGTGTCACTTATCGAATTGAGTTGACATGGGATATTAATATTTCCTCAACTTGTGTTAAGTTTTTAAGTTCTAGGACTTGTGTCCCAAGATCCATATTGTTCAATGTTGAAAATTAATGATGGACTTTTTCTTATTGACATCTATTTCATACAAGGACTTAAAGTGTTCGAGAAACATTCATTCCAATATAATTTTCTTGACAAATATGGAACATGTTTGGTGAAGCAAGCTTCTCTAAACCATGTCAAAAAATCATTTGAAAATTATTCAAATCTCTCCCAAGATTTCCATTAAGATTAGTTATATTTTTGTTCCCTTTCATTTTATGAATCTTGCATTTGTCTTCTTTTTCTAGGTTGCAATGCTGACTCTTATTCTAAATCATTAGTTTACATTATTTTTCTTTTTATAGGTTGTGATGTTGTCTGCTCTAGTATATCATTATTTTGTGCATTATTTGAAACATAAATATCCATTGAATTTTTAGCTACATTCTATGGTGTTTTAATCACATGATCTATCAATATTGAATTTTCCTCGTTATAATTAATGTCAAGGTTATCAATCGATAAATAATGATAATTTTGAGATGATTCATGATGTTTTTCTTATTTTTGTTGAATTTATACCTCAATCAATTAATATTAACACATTTGTCTTTGTAATCTTATTCTTAATACATATTTCTCATGTTGATATAGTTGTGCATGAATTTATTTCATTGTATTTACATGTTCTCTCTTTTCTACTTATAATTCTTCAGCTGTCAATTTGACCCTACATTCTTTAAATCTTTGTCTATCATTATCATTTTATCTTTTTATTTCTTCCTCTCTTTGTGTATATATTATTTATTTTTGTCTGTTATGTGATATTATCTTTGATATTACTGTATGTAACTAAATTCACTCACCTATATTATCTTCACTAATATTACTATTAGTTGACACTAATTCTATTTATCTCATTTATTCTAATTTATCATGTCCTAATATCTTGACATTCCTAATCATTTATTTAATATCATATTTTATTATACCTTCTTCCACTAAACTTATTCATCTCCACCAATAAATTAATTCTCTTAAATCCCCATTATCCCATCTTAATCCCTACTTATCTATTATTTAGAATTTTAAATTCTTATGGCCCACCTACCCACTTATACTAGAATATTCCTAGGCTCTCCTACACCCCTAGTCCCTAATCACTCACCTAATCCTAATTAATCCTTAAGAAGGTTTATAGAATTCTCCAATTTTAGAATCCTCTTTATTATCACCCATCCTCTCTAAAAGCCTCTAAATCTAGAGGCTTCCAAGGAATTTTAAATTACTTGGATAATCCTCCACACTAGATCTCCATAAGCCAAATTGAAATTCTAACCCTTGATTTCTCCCTCCACATTCTATTTAAACAAATTCATTCCTCCATGGGAGCTAACTTGAATTCCCATGCCATATCCATGCCAAGCTAGCAATTGAAAAGGAGGTCATCATATAAATCTAATCCTTCAATCACAAGCATCCAACATCTTTGATAAAGAAATCACCATGTCAAATTTCTAAGTCTAAGATAATCTCCATCCAATTCTATTGTTTTCATCTATTTAATCATGACTTTGGAGCATCTAGCATTAGAATTTAAGTATAAGTTTGAATTGTGTATTCGTCTATTTGCATTTAGTTCTAATGGATCTAGATATTATCTAGGCAGTTTGGCACTTTGAATTTAAATTTCATGATTATGTGTAATTTAATATAAATATCTCAAATTTCCATCTATAATTATATTTATTATTCTCTTTAATATTAAATTCATTTTTCATCATTTGTAAAATTCAATTTGGTTGAGCCATATCTAGATAATTTTTAAAAATAATAGGATATTAACTTGATTGGAATAACATATTAAACTTGATGGTTGTGGGATATCTAAATAATGTTCATAATTCATAAATATGTATACACACACACACACACACACACACACACACACATATGTCGGGGAATCCAAGAATAAACACACCTGTTTTGATCCCACTTGTTAGGATCTTGCTCCTCATAAAGAGTACAATATGATTATCAAATATAAGCAATTAAACATGTGGAAATATACCAGAAGTACAAGTAACTAGAATTCAAAAGTAGCATAGAATATGAGAGACAATACACTATCTTGTATTAACATTTGTACAGAAAAAATACAATAAAGAGCCGCCACACTCTTCCACCTTACAGAGACTTCCCACACCTCAAGTGTACAATAATTCTTCTTTAAAACACTCTCCTACCAAAAACGGTCCCAACACACAACTCACACACAGAATTGGTGTTCACCTCTCCAACCAGTTAGTAATAACCCTGCCAGTACACCAAGCACTCTATAGTACTTCAAGTTGATCTCCCATGAACCTAAAACCTGTAATTCAACATACCATACTTACACATGTAGATCTCCTATGAGCTTGCAACAACCTGCAACTCAATGATCTTACAATGGAAGGATCTTCCTTGCCTTCCTTATCAGCTCATAATTACAATACATGCCAATGGGTCTATAAATAGATCCCAGACTTAAACAATAACTTAGACTCTTAGTTTACTATAATTATCCATGCAACTCAATGACTCAAAATAGCCTTTACATGTAAACATTCAGTTCACTTAACTAACTGTTCGTGCAATGAACAGTTCTGGAACACATAGGTGACTAATGTCGGTCCCTACTTGCCCGGTGCTGCCGATGTCAGCCGACTTCCTACTGACGCCAGTTGCCTTCTGCTTCATCTTGACCGACATCGATCATGCTGTCGATGCCGATGCTTCTAGATCATCAGCAACCTCCTTTTCTTCGTTTGCATAGTTGAAGCTTTTAGCTCCAAAACATAACAATCTCCCACTTGGAGATAAATAGCTGCAACTATACCTATACCTGTACTTTGTCTAGTTTGTTCCCTTGGCTTTGTATCCCTCCTCAAGATCACTCTTGAAGACTAACCACCACAAAACCTGTGGTGCAACACCTGTCACCCAAATCACCTGCCACATCCACATCTACAAACCATGTAGAAAATAACTTGACCTGCATAGCATGTGCACCTACTACTGGTCCCTCTAAGAATCACTGAACTGCCCTCTAATGCTTCTTTCCCAGATTGGCTCCAAACTTGTGACAACTCCCACTGCTTGGGAAAACTCAGGTCTAGTACATACCATGCACTTAACCTCATTATGTGAATCAAGACACTGTTCTGTGAACTGTCCAACCATCGGCGTGCTAACCAGTCTCACATAATCATCCAGAAACAAAGTCAACATATGACCTTCCATGTCTCTAGAACACACTCATGCCAAAGAATCTTGCTACTCTCAGATTCCTCATGACAAACCTCTGAACTAGCTTTACCTTTAGTTCAGCAACTCCCTATATATGTAACCCTGCAACAAGCACATCATACAGTAATAGGATAATGTAGCTAATATTATCCAACCTGGTAAAGAGAAACACAATGATCAAACCTCCATTGCCCTATAGCTTATACAAGACCATATACCCCGGCCTTCTGTCTCACATATCCATTTCCGCTCTTCTTCATCTTGAACATCCATTCATCTCTCAGTGCTTACTTCCAGCTGGCAACTCCACCAAAAACACCTATTTGGTTCTCCTCCAAGGAATCACATCCTTCATCCATGCCAAGCTTCCACTATTTCCTGGATCTACCTGTTCTGCTTCTTTAATAACTTCCTGGTTCTTTACCATAAGTGAACAACAAGTAGTGTAAAGAAGGGAAATGATGAATTTAAGGCTTACATACCCTTTAAGTCCTCCATATGGGTGCTTGAGACTCCTTGACAGCTTGCTGTCCACCCAAAATTTGTCTCAGTGATCGATGCCAGTCACATCTCAGTCTGCACTCGACCGATGTCAGTTCCCTGCGACTGCCTCATCACCGACGTCAGTTCCCCCTGGCCGACACCAGTGTTTATCTGTCCCTGAGTCACCGATGTTAGGCTACACATAGCCAACATCAGTCCCTGTCTAGACACCGATGCCAATTTTCTTGCCATCATCAGTTTCTGTGTTTTGCTTGTGAGAATTGACTTTTTCCTGCGAGCTCCTTTTGGATCAAACCCTTGTTCAAATCACCATTGCTCTACTCAAAATTATTATACCCCTTGTGCTGAACTCTATCCATCACCTTCTCCTTGAAAACCAAGGCTTTCCTACTCTTGTCACTAACATCAGATTCCTCAAGAAAAGTTACCTTCTTCTTTTGCATACAAATATCATGATCCATGCATTCCAAATCTGAAAGCATACCCTTTGACTCAAGAACATGCATCTCCTTCTTATTCATGTGACCAAGCCTATTAAGCCACATCTTCAAATCTACAGCTGAAGTAGATAACCCAAAAAGAGAATCAGTAATACAAGTAGATAGATAAAGCGTACCTACTTTCTTACATCTTGCTACAACAAGTGCACCCTTGGTAACCTTCCAAGAGTCCGTTGTGAGAGTTACTATGCAACTCTCATCACCCAAACTTCTTACAGAAATCAAATTCCACTCCAGAACTGGGACATGCATGACCTCCTTTAACACCCATGTGTTACCTGTCTGCAATTTCAGCTTCACTTTCCATTTGCCAACCATTTGACAAGGCGTACCATCTCCTAAATAAATTTCTCCAAAGTCTCCCTGGACATACTCATGAAAAAATTCCCTATTTGGGGATGCATGAAAAGAGGCACTAGAATCTAAACCCAAGATTCTACTTTATACAAAGAACATACCAGAGCATCATGTGCAATGTAATACGCAACATCTACTTCTTCTTCATGTCCTTCATGCTGATCTTCACCCGATCTGCAATCTCTCTTTAAGTGCCCTTGCTTTCCACATTTCCAACAGGTTATTTTGCCATACCTGGACTTGGATCTCCTGCCTATCTTGGACCTTGATCTCCCAAGCTCTATCTTCTCCCTTTGCCTTCCTCTGCCTTCAACACTCAAAGCATTCCCTGATGATTCACCTGTGCTTTTCCTACGTATCTCTTCATTCAAGATCACACTCACAATATCATCCACTTTTAAGATTTTTGAAGCAGATGCAGTATTAGAAACTGCCATTACCAAACTCTCCCAACTTTCAGGTAATGAACATAAGATTAAGAGAGCCTTAATTTCATCATCAAAAATAATATTGACTGAACTTAATTGGTTTACCAAACCACGGAAATCACTAAGATGACTATGAATAGATCCACCTTCCAACATTTGCAAATTAAATAATTGCTTCATAAGAAATACCTTATTCGAAGCTGAGTGTTTTTCATATAAATTTGGCAAAGATTCCATCAACTCTACCGTTGTCTTACACTGTGATAAGCTAGAAATCACAGATGATGCAAGACTCAATCTTATAGATCCCAGAGCCTTATGATCAAGAACCTCCCATTCTTCATCCTTCATATCCCAAGGTTTGCAATCAACCCCACCCAATGGTAAGTATAAATCTTTCTGATACAGATAATCCTCAATCTGCATCCTCCATAATTGATAGTTCTTGCCATTAAACTTCTCCATTTGTAGCTTACTATCTTCTGCCATTGCTCTACTCCCAATCAAATAGAAACCCATGTGAGTAACCTGTAATCAACACACACTAACCAGATCTAATCCAACCTGTTAGTATCCCAACCTAAAAGCTATGATACCAATTATCGGGGAATCCAAGAATAAACACACCTGTTCTGATCCCACTTGTTAGGATCTTGCTCCTCAGAAAGAGCACAATATGATTATCAAATATAAGCAATTAAACATGCGGAAATATACCAGAAGTATAAGTAACTAGAATTCACAAGTAGCATAGAATATGAAAGACAATACACTATCTTGTATTAACATTTGTACAAAAAAGAATACAATAAAGAGCCGCCACACTCTTCCACCTTACAGAGGCTTCCCATACCTCAAGTGTATAGTAATTCTTTTTTAAAACACTCTCCTACCAAAAATGGTCAAAATACACAACTCACACACAGAATTGGTGTTCACCTCTCCAACCAGTCAGTAGTAACCCTGCCAGTACACCAAGCACTCTATAGTACTTCAAGTTGATATCCCAGGAACCTACAACCTACAATTCAACAAACCATACTTACACATGTAGATCTCCTATGAGCTTGCAACAACCTGCAACTCAATGATCTTATAATGGAAGGATCTTCCTTGCCTTCCTTATCAGCTCATAATTACAATACATGCCAATGGGTCTATAAATAGATCCCAGACTTAAACAATAACTTAGACTCTTAGTTTACTATAATTATCCATGCATCTCAATGACTCAAAATAGCCTTTACATGCAAACACTCAGTTCACTTAACTAATTGTTCATGTAATGAACAGTTCTGGAACACAC
>JARHVA010005423.1:512500-550000 GCA_037957365.1 Torreya grandis
GGATGTCGAGTAAAAATTGTTAATGCCTAAAATTCATAATATATAATAATTTATTAGTTACATTGATTTTTTTTTAAAAATTTATAAAAAATATATTTGGTAAGGATTGATAACAATCATATATGTTTCATTGGTATGTATCTTCCTAGATTCCATGTGTGAACAATAAAGTGGAACTATTTCTCAACATTTTTTCATTCATAATCATTTATCCAATCAAGGTTATATATATTTGGTACTAAATATAACCATATTAATCCATGTACATGTGGTGAAAATCTATGTTTCCATTCATACGTAGATCGGTAATCTTTTACTTTCATTAATTTTTTCAATTTCTCCTTCCAAAAATTTATATGTCGCAAATGCATGTAGTGTGACACTATATGAGGATAATCAATAATATCTTATCTTTGCCAATTTTGAGCTTATCATGGATTTATTATTTATATTCTTGGCATAATCACATATTACATTAGGAAACTTTGTTTTAAATGCCATATCAAGTAATCCTAATGTGACATATTCATCAATAGGAGATTCTTCAATCCTTGGCCAATGAATCAGTGTTCCAAGACCTGCATTTGGGTTATTTACCCATGCATGGATTAATTTCATATTTATTGGGGAATTTAGTGGTTTGGATTCCATTTATCTCATGTGATTAATGATATTTCCCCCATCCATCTCCACAAGTGGACCTACAAATGCAACTTTCATTTGCATCAGAATCAAACTACATATAGACAAAGTTTGGTTGGTTAAAAATGTTATCATCAAAGTCGGATATAAGTTCATGAGATCATTTTAATAAATTTTAACATCTTAATAGAATAGATCATGTTCTATTTTATATTTTAGTGCCTTATATACATGCTCTCTATTGACAATAGAGTTATAGTTTGTTCCACATTGACCCCTCCTCTAAACTATAATCATTGGAAAATATTTTATTCTATGAGGTGAAACCTTAGATATTTATTATAATTCTTGTGGAAAAATTATTATATTCATGTATATTTATATTGAACTCAAGTTATATGCATCACTTTTAGAATTGGGTTGACATGAGATATTAACATATAATCAACCTATGTTAAGTTTTCATGTTCTGGAAAATGTGGGTTAGGATCCATATTTTTTGATGTTGAAAATTGATGATATCCTTTCTCTTTTTGACATATATTGCATACAGGTACTTTATTCATTCGATAAATATTCATTCCAATATAACTTTCTTAACAAATATAGTACATGGTTGGTGAATAAGGATTATTCTTAGTTATGTTCGAAGGACTTTACATGGGATATAGCCACAATGTTAATGCTATTCTTTATTTTGAATCTATATCAATTATGGATTTTAAAATATTTAGACCTTATGATTTGAGAATTGTTAATTCCTAAAATAGCTGTAATGGTAGTTGGTTTCTGAAGCACTTCTAAGTTTATATCTTATACTTCCTGAGTAATTGTCAAACTCAGCCATAACATATGTTGGCGGTTTTGATGGGGAAATTATAGGTTTATATATTATACATTGAATATACCCAAGAGTTAAATTTACAAGTGCTACTTCTATCAAAATATTGGATGTTAACATGACCTTTGCATCCTTTTAACTTAGTAGTTTCACATCAAGTTCATCATTTTAACCTCCTACTAGTACACTAAGAGAATTTTCATCAATCTAAGCAACTGAATAGAACTTTTCATGTTCTATTTTGTATTTTAGTGCATTATATACACACTATTTATGATAATAGAGTTGTAGTTTGTTACATGTTGATCCCCTCTCTGAACTATAATCATTGGCAAATATTTTATTTGATTTGGCAAAACTTTAAATATTTATTTGTAATTCTTATGAAGAACTTATTATATGTCGTTTATATTTATATTGACCTCTATTTTTATGTGTCACTTGTAGAATTGGGTTGATATGGGATATTAACATTTCTTCAACCTGTATTAAGTTTTGGGACTTGTGGCCCAAAATCCATATTTGCTGAAAATCAATGATGGCCTTTCTCTTGTCGACATATATTTCATACATGGCCTTAGTTGTTCTAGACAGATTCATTTCAATGTAACTTTATTGAAAAATATATCACATGCTTTGTGAAGAAATATTATCTAAACCATGTGGAAAAATAATTTAAAAAAATAAAAATATCTCACAAGATTTCCATTAGGATTAGTTATATTATATTCCCTTTTAGTTTGTGAATCTTACATTTGTCTTCTTCTTCTAGGTTATGATGTTGAATCTTCTTCTAAAACATTAGTTTGGATTTATTTTCTTACTTTAGGTTATGATGTTGTCTACTCTTGTATATCATTATGTTATGAATTATTTTCAACATTCACATCCATTACATTTTTATATTCACTCTTTGGTGTTTGAAGCACATGATCTATCTATATTGAATTTTAATCTTCATAATTAAATTCAAGGTCAGTAATCGATCGATGATAGTGTTCTTGAGATGATTCATGATGAAGTTATTGTTTCTATAGGCTTTTTACCTCAGCCGATTAATTTTAATGCATTTATTTCTTTAATATTGTTCTTATGACATATTACTCATTTTGAGATGTTTGTGTGCACATTTTTTTCATTATATTTACATGTTCTATCTTTTATACTTCTAATTCTTCAATTGTCAATTCAACCTTGTGTTCTTGAAATATTTGTCTATCATTATCATTTTGAATTTTTCTTTTTATCTCTATTTTTGCATCTATCATTTGTTATTGTCTCCATCTATGATATTGCCTTTGATATTATCTTTATTGTGCTCTTTGATATTCTCTTCTTTTTTCTTCATTTGTAAAATTCAATATTTGTTGAGCCATATCTACATAATTTTTTAAATATAATAAGATTTTAGCATTATTATAATATCATATTACATTCTATCATTGTGGGATATCTAAATTATATTCGTAATTCAAATATATATAAACATCAAATAAATTAATATGTATATTAATAATTTACCAAAATTATATTTAATTTTTTTTTAAGTTAAAGAAATTAATATATTAAATTTTTTGCTACATAGCAAACACACACACACACACACACACACACACACACACACACACACACACACACACACACACACACACACACACACACACACACACACACACACACACACACACACACACACACATACATGTTTGCTATGTGTCAAAAATTTTAATATATTAATTTTATTAACTTAAAAAAGAATTAAATATAATTTTGGTAAATTATTAATATACATATTAATTTATTTGATGTTTATATATATTTGAATTACGAATATAATTTAGATATCCCACAATGATAGAATGTAATATGATATTATAATAATGCTAAAATCTTATTATATTTAAAAAATTATGTAGATATGGCTCAACAAATATTGAATTTTACAAATGAAGAAAAAAGAAGAGAATATCAAAGAGCACAATAGAGATAATATCAATGGCAATATCATAGATGGAGACAATAACAAATGATAAACACACACACACACACACACACACACACACACACACACACACACACACACACACACACACACACACACACACACACACACACACACACACACACACACACACACACACACACACACACACACACACACACACACACACACACACACACAAATCATGATATTAACCTTATAATTGTACATGTGAAATAGCTTAATATATATTTATTTATTTTTTCACAAATATCAATTCCTAATATTTTTCACAAATTATTATTTTTAGATCGATGTCAAATTTAAAGGGATCCCTATACTAATTCAAATTTTGATCAGAGCCAAAACTAGTTGTAGAGCACAATAGGAGGTCCAGTATCCCAATAAGATTTGAAACCAAAGTAAAGAGTGTATATTTTAACCTTTAAAATCATAATAAAATAGTGAGGATATAGAGGTAAATTAAGCACTCAAATAAATTTAACATCTAAACTAAGAGCCAATGGGAATAATAAATTTCAACAAAAAATAGGATAACCACCATGAAACCAAACTTCAAATCATCCAATTTTTACTTCCATGCATCTGCCTCTACTAGACAACAATGATTCCATGGTCCATTGGGTGCTGTCATTATTAGAATTTTGAGCATCTAGCTATAGCCTTTCTAGTTCCATTTTCCTTCCTTTTTTCCCTTTTGAACCAAAGTTGGGGGTCTTTAACACACTTTATTTCTAAGTAATTGACAAAATATCCCTACTTGCTAACTCTTGTTATTCTTCCTCTCATATTTATTTCTCCTCTTCTAAGATTTCCTTCTCTAAGAGATATCCACATGGAAAAAAAATATCCAAATCATCTTGCCCAAATTTTAAAACATTTGTTGTCTTTTCTAGCTTCTTAAAAGAAGGTTGCCTTGACTCTAAATCAATCAATTCCTCTACAGCTACTAGATCCTCACTCTTTTGAGGGGAATTTTGAACCTTGTAAAATGATTATAAAGATGCAATCTCATCTGATTTTGATTTAACTATCTTGTACAAACTATGAATTAGATCATTATTCAGGAAACTAATCTTTCTAACCCATTTCTAAATAATCAAAGCATGGGAACCTTTAAAATACTTCTCTAGGCATAAAATCATCTTATGATCAAATTTATTACATTCAAAGCATTTAAATGTAATACCTTTAAATTTAAAAAATTGAGATGACACACCATAGGAAGAATAGATTTTAACATATTGATACATTTGTTTAGATAAATCATCCATTATACACACTCTGACATAATTTATATGAGCTACCATGGAATCATAAATTTTAACAAAGACTCCCAATTTACTCACCAGTTGGTAGAAAATACTAGGATCTAATAAAGCTAAGGTAAGATTATAAAATCTTACCCATACCGAGGCTTGTAAAATAACCAAAGAATCTGGATCAAAGAATGGATCCCATGGGCAAAAAAACACACCCTAATCACATACAAACTAATGACTATTTGACCACATAAAATATATATCTAATGCCAAATGAAAATGAAGCAAGAAGAATCCATTTGATAGCTCAAATAAATAGAAGGAATTTTCAAATATGGATAGGATCCCACCACCCATTACTGAAGCCCTTCCCATAACGGTCTTCTCCCAACACATCTGTCAATCAATGATTTGCTACCCCTTTCAAAGCTAACCATTAAAATCTCTAAATCTGATATATCTAAGATATGAGAAATATTAGAGAAAATTAAGGGAACATCACCAAGATGAGTTGTTGTTAGAGCCAAACTCTGGGAATAATATGCTTCTAACACATCCTTAATACCATCCTCTTTAGATGTTTCTTTCACTGGGGATTTATTTGAGGGAACCTACTTGGAACCAGAATAGGAAAAGAACTTGGTTGAGCCTTGAGGATAGATTATTTATAAAAGGATCCACATGTATGAAATAAATTAAAGTTATTGATGTAGTATGAATATACTAAAGCCTTTAAAACCCTAGCCTTTCCTATTGAAGATCCATATTCTCTCTCCTCTTGAGATTTGACTCCTTTTGACAGGACATAATTAACATCCCATTGATTTTGCCATAGAAATCCCTTAGGAAAAACAAACCTTGCTTCCATCTCCTTAGAATAAAAAATGGCTTGATCAGGAACTTGAGTATTGCAACATCCCTTATCCCTATAATGCCTAATTTTTTCCCCTCACTCCACCATACTCGACCTAAAACCTATTCTACCTTTCTTCTCACCTTCATCCTCATCTCTTACCTACCCATTGAATTTCTTGTTGCGTTCTCCTTTAGTTTGCTTTCTTTCCTTCGATTCGGATCCATATGCATTCAAAGAAAGTAATACCTTTCCCTTCATCTATGATCACCCCTGTCTACCACACTTCGTAAAAATTGCTGCCTTCACCACCATACCATCCTTTCCAGTCATCTAAAATTTGATCTACATCTTAAGCTTAATGGGGATGAGCCTGGGTTCATAATGTCCATCGAATGATCTGCAACTGAATTACCCCACTGTGATCCACACGAAACACATAAATAAGTTCTATCCCTACCTCAAGATGTTCCCATGGCCATTTTAGAGTAAATTTTGGGTGCTGACATTTTTGTAACTGTAATGCCTAAAAAAATGGTGAATAGTATCCCTAGCCTTGGACATTGGACTTGCCTCATCACATTGAATACAAGTTTTAAGCTACTTGTTGACCCTCATTGTATTGAACATCGAGTCGGTAGCCCATTGTATTGTGGATACTTTTCATGAAATAACTTCTCATAGCTTAATGTGGGAACGATGTTAAAGAGTGGTCATCCTTAGGGAATGGACCCCAAAACCTCCCCTCTTCTAACACTCAATTCACTCACCACTAAACTATCATCATCAAGATATTTTTCACAAATTATTACATAAAATATCTATATTTATATATATTACATATAAACATATTATTTACTTTAAATTAACATTCACGAAAACATATTATTCACTTTAAATAATAAAAATCGTTGAAATTATTATGATAGACAATAAGTTATTTTAAGGTCGAAAACTTAGTTGAGATTATTTTAAATAAGTAAGCTACCTTTTTTGATGAATTAATAATCAATGCACTTGTACAAATATTACATAGATTTATTTTTTTTCCCTATCGTGATTTAATAATATTTGTAGAAAATAAGTATAACTATGTATATATACTTAGTATAAGTAATATGTGCCTATCTTAGACTGGCCTAAAATCCTTGTTATATATCAAACTAAAACTAAAATCATAGTTATATATGGAAGACAGTCGAGAATAATATTTGTGCCTTAAGACCATAGTGCTGCAGAGTAGGAAGATATTATAAGGAGATGTACACGGACTACAGGAGGACATGAGCCTTATTCGTTGGATATCTGATCGAGGTGAAGGTCATTGTAACGCAATAGCCTAATGTGTAGGCAGTGATTTTGATTTTATAAATAAAGTGAAATGTCCTTCTAACATTAAAATTTGTTTGTAAACAGATGGTCCAAAAAGGAAAGATAACAAAATAATTTAGACGAGATACAAATTTACCATCAAATTTAATAAGAAAAATAGATTTATAATAAAGTAATAAATTTACGTCTTTTTTAAAATTTTATTTGTGCTTTTTTAATGGTTGTAGTTTGTATTTTTTATTTTTTACCTTCACTACTTTAATTTTGTGTGTGTTTGGATTTTAGTTGATTTGATTTTTATGTAATTATATTTATATATTTTTTAATTTTTTTTAAAGGTATCAAGTACTCTATTAAACCTTTTATTTTACTCTCATAGGGGATAAGTATTAAAGCGATTTCGAAGGGGTTTGACCTTTTTGTTTTTTTTGTTGTGCAAATGGAATATATTTTAATAGAAGACCAATACGATGTCATGTCCCATGGTTATTAGAATAATTACAGCCATATCATCTTGGACCAGTTATTTGGTTCATTAACCCTAAATGAGATTTTTTTGTTATAAAAACAATGGACCGTCAAACAGGGGAAGAGAGATACTTTGAACTTGAAAATGGAAATTCGTTTTTCCTAGGGGAGTGTGTAATAGATCGTCAATAATTTCATATGATGCTACGAATTATAATGTAGAAGATAACTTTTCCTTGCATTTTAAAGGTTATTTTTGACTTTCAAATTTTGGTTAGTATAACTGAGATACCCAAAATTTTGAAGATTGAATGATATTTTTTAATGTATAAGAAGTTCTCACTTAGGTGAGAGACTAAAAAAAACAGTTGGATATTGAATTTATTTGGTCCCTTCCATATACTTTAAGTATACATTCTTCACAATCTTAATAATTTCATAAGCATTCGACTGTATATATATTGTTTTTAATGTGACATGTCTGAAACATTCCTCTAATCTGTGACTTTTGTAACTTCAAATATGTAGCATTGCAAATGATACATAGAGTGAATTTAACAAAATTATAAACAATTTTATGCAAATATTAGAGACAGTTTAATATTGTAAATTTAGAATTCTGCATTTAGATTTTAACTTGTTTGTTTGGTCTATAAGTTAAATATTAGAGATTTTATTTGGTCTTGTTTGTAACGCTTTGCTCTTTTTTGTTCTTATTATTGTAATCCTACTACCATTGTTAAATCATTCTTCCTGTAAAGACTTGGCACTATATACCCTTATTTCTAAAAATAAGCATACCAAAATTATCATTCATATATATATATATATATATATATATATATATATATATATATATATATATATATATATATATAACAATTCATCAATAATATTGATAATAAAAAATAAAAAATAATGCCTTTCATCACTTAGTAAAAATTCTTTTACTAAATAGTAACAAAACGTATTAAAAAAATATAGTCATAAAGATAAAGTGGATATTTATTTTAATTTTTAATAATAATAACACATATATAAATAATTTATTTTCCTCACAATATAAATAGTTAGTTTCTTTTTTTATTTTTATCTTCCTTTTATTAAACTTTTTTAATAAAATAAAAACATTTTAATTGAAAAAATATATATTATTTTTTAAATATAATACATTTAATATTAAGTTCGAACATTTTTAATATTAAATCTTAATAAATAAAAAATATAAATTTAATAATAAATATTATACATATCTTATATAAATCTATATAAAACATACTAATGACATCATTTTAAAAGTATCTATTCCTTAATATTGATATAATTTATATATTTTAGTAAATAAATAATTAAATTATTTTATTTTACAATAAATAAAATTATTATAACAAATTATAATTCATCTTTTATGTTATAAATAAATTAAAAAATTAAAAATAAATATATTTTTTTGAATATAATTTTTTAATATTTTGTAAACTATAAAATAATTAAAAATTAATACACTCATACTATTTCATCTCCCAACATTCTTAAAAAATACTTATTAATATAACAAAATTAAATATTAATATTAATATTAATATTAAAAAAATATAATATCAATATTTCAAAACTAAAATATTTTTTCAAACTTAACCAACTTTGTATACCTATCAAACATTTTTAATATTGTATATTAATAATTGAGAAATAAGATTCTAATAGTAACAAAATCAAATTTTAATATTAAATTATTAAAAATTAATACCAACTATTCCAAGATTGACATTATATAGCTTTCGTTTTATACCTTTTTTCGTACATACCCAACTTTATCTACTTACCTAGCACAAAACACGGATATGCTTCGAAAAAGGGATATTATCATTTGAAGAGTATCACACGACATAGTTCACATAATGAAATGGACGTTTACAATAGAGAAACCAAGAGATTAGCCATTGCAAAATTAATAAAAAATAAACGTTTCAACAAAATATTAAAATTGCATAACATATATTTTGAAAATAAAAATAAAATTATATATATTATAAAATATATAAGTATTTAATAATTTTAATAAGTTGATAAGATTGTAAGCACATAAAATTTAAGGAATTAATTCATTTCAAAAAATTTAAAGGTTAAGAGATTTTTTAAAAAAATTGAAAAGTGTACTTTTTATTGATAATTAATTAAAAGAAATAATTATAACACATCAACATCATCATCATCATCATCATCATCATCATCATCATCATCATCATCATCATTATCTTTTTTTAATTTCAATTAATCAAATCTTTGGTATTTCAATTATTATAATCAAATTTTGTTCTTATATTCTTATAATAAAATCATAATATTTTTTAAACAATCTAATCTACTATTTGATTAATCTTACATAAGAGTACTATTTTTTAATATATCATAAAAAGATAGTCAAATTATATTCTATTAGTTAACTAAAACATTTAAAGAGTTCTCTAAATTACCTTTTACTATTATAGGTAAAAAGAGATATATTACTTTTAATTCTTTTCATATAAAAACTAATTGAAATATTTATTTTTTTATGTCATAAATTATAGTTTATATTAAATCTACATTTTATATATTTATAAAATATTATATTGAATTAACATTTCATACATTTATAAAATTTATAATTTAAATTGAATTTTTATATTTAATAATGTATAATTTAAAAATAATATTTATTTTAATTTATTTGAAAAACTTAAGACCATAATTTTTTATTATTTATATATATATATATATATATATATATATATATATATATATATATATATATATATATTAGAATTTTTTTGAAAACAATATAGCATGGGATAGCATAAGATGTTTTCTTGTAAACATTATGGTATGGGATGTAGTATCGTACAACTTAATGCGTGGTAATCACTCAAAATATAATCACCCAATTAAATTAGATTAACACTAGTATATATATTTAAATACATTTATCTAAAATATATCGAGAGATATCAATCTCGAGGTGCCTATATTGTGATGTAGGTTAGATAGGTGCCTTGAGATTGATATATCTCAGCATATTTTAGATAAATGTATTTAAGATATCTATGCTAGTAGCACATGCAGGTGTGGCATGCACATTTAAAAATAAATACCAATCAATGCATCATTTCATGTTAATCCAAATAAAAAATATATATCACATTCATTTATCATTAATGAAAATAATTTCATATACATCAAAATTTTAAAATAAGTATAATATATGTGATATTAAATATGTAATATTATTATAGTTATAAGAACTTGAGTTTCTCTTCATATCAACTTTCCATTTGGAATCTTGTTTTCCTATTTTCAACTTCTCATATCTATCATATGAAAATAAAAAAATGTGCAACTCTAAGATTTGGGAGCAGTTGTCACAACCTTTTATGTTCATCACTTTATCTTTCTTGTCTAAATACCTTATCCAAAGTAAAAACTATTTTGAATTCTTCCCATAATATTTTTTCATGTTTATTACTATTTTATAGTTCTTTATCACTCACAAAAAGTAGCTGGCCTAAATCTCCTACAATCATTTTTTGGAAATGCTTGACAAAGTGGTGCATCTATGTTCTATAACCTTTTTTTGCCAATGAAACTTATTTCATCAATAAATATGTATTTTATATGCCAAATTTCTTTTTGAAAACATTTTATTCTTGTTCATTTTAATTTAGTAAAGTCTACGATTTGGATTCGCAGTGTTGAGTGGATTGTCAAAGCACCAATATTAAACATTATAACTCTAGTTGGTGCAACTAATATAAGTAGACAATGCTACATAGTTGATGATTCATTTTGGAAAGATTCATGAATGGCACCAATTAGATGTTATTTTCTTGTTCCTATTATTCCTTGAATTAGCATGCATAGTGGTATGGCATTATGAGTATGAAAAAAATGTCTCATGATTATATCAAGTGTCTTTTTTGGTTTGACACCTAAGGTCTCATATTAAATATTACTTGTTATATCATCTGGTATGTGTAACCCATTGTATTTCATTGTGCTTACCAATTTTATAGCTAAATTGGTGTATTATTCTCCTTTATATTCATGATTCTATGGCATTTGTCTATCAGGATCTCTTCTACCCAACATATCTATTTTTTATACTTCCATAATTTGACCACGATGTATCTTTGATATGATTTCCCACTCATATTCCATTGTATTTTGATGAAGAGCTTGAACATCATCATATTCAACATCACTTTGATTTTCATGGTCATTTGGCATAGTCCTCTGATCCATCTACCAAGGATTGTAATTAAATGACTCCCAGTTTGATGTTATTATATCATCGTCAAGTCCAATATCTCTTTATATATTATAAAATGTCTTGTAAAACAATAATTCTAACCAATAGAAATCAACCTAATTTTCTAATTCCCATACTAGTAGTGTAGTAAACCTCATGAATACTCTCACAATAATTTCCATAGTCATAGCCTCCCATTTATTATCTCATATTCACTTTGGATTATATGACCATGATCTAATTATATCTATGATTGAAAAACATTCCATTTCATAAGGTCTATTCATGTATCCATCAATAAAATCTTTTAAAGGTTTGTCATTTTCTAGTTTTATAGTATGTGTCGCCTGTTTGAACACTACGCGTGAAACATTCAAAGTGACAATCACTCTACTGCTTTCTACCAATGGAAGCTCCAACAACATATGACATGTCTCATATGCCCCAATGTCTCTTTTGATAAGGGTTTATATTAGGAGTATTCTATATGCTCTAGATACTAATTCATTAGTGTTTTCAATGTTTGTAAGTTGCTTCAAAACTCTTCTCAACTTTTACCACATATTTTGAAATGTGATTGATTACCATATGTTTTTAGAATATAAGTTGTCAATCTACATTTATTATCCACAATTGTAGTATTTTTTAGATATGTATATTTACACGATCATCATTTCTTCCAAGCTTATATTTTTTATCCCCTGCTTCTAGGTCTTGAAATAATTTTGATCCATTCATATTCAAATAAGCACATTATACTTCATTTATATATAGAAAAATATAAATGTATGAATATCTTAGTTACAAACATCTAGATAGAATAGACATCTTAAATATATCTATGATGAATGTAACTAACCAATTAATTATATATAGCAGATTATATATACTTATATCTAATGAATCAAATAGTTATATCTATAAATATGTTGGATAATAAGATATAAATATTTAAATAGATATAACTATAAATAAATCAAAATACATTTTACAAACGAGATATATATCTTCTATTATTTTAGATAGCATATTTAAAATATAGAATGCAATTATTTAAGATAAATGAATGTAACTAACCAATTAACTATCTATACTCATAATGTATTTAAAAATTTTATATTTTAAATATATATATATATATATATATATATATATATATATATATATATATATAATTATTTATAATTATTTAAGATTTAATTATTTAAGGAACCTATTAATCAATTAACTATTTAAGGAATGTAACTAACCAATTAACTATTTAAGATGTATTTTGATTCATTTATATATGTATAATTATCATATATATATATATATATATATATATATATATATATATATATATATATATAAAATTCTAATATAAATAAATAATTATTTATTTAAGATTAAACTATTTAAGGAATGTAACTAACCAATTAAATATTTAATATGTATTTTAATTCATTTATGTATGTATAATTATCCAACCTACCTACCTACCTATATATATTCAAATTTTTATCTAACACAATAAACTATTTAATTATTAATTAATAAAAATAATTTATCCATAAATTTTAATAAAATTATATAAAATATTAATAATTATATAATAAATTTATAATTCTATTTTAATTTTAAGTAAAATTGATCAATATTAAAAAATAAATCTAAACCATATATTATAAATTTACATATACATAAAAGTAATTAAGATATCAAATATTAAAAAATATTTAAATCTAAATCATATATTATGAACTTATATAAATATAAAAATAATTAGAGATATCAACATATTTATTATATACTTTGAGTGTATTTTGATTCATTTATATATGTATAATTATCATTCATACATATACATATACATATACATATACATATACATATTTAATATATCTATCTTAAGTAGTTATATATACAATTCTAATATAAATAACCAATTAATTATTTATAATTATTTAAGATTAAAATATTTAAGGAATGTAACTAATCAATTAACTACTTAATATGTATTTTAATAAATTTATGTATGTATAATTATCCAACCTATATATATATATATATATATATATATATATATATATATATATATATATATATATATATATAATTTTCAAATTTTATCTAACACAATAAATCTATTTAATTATTATTTAATAAAAATAATTTATCCATAAATTTTATTAAAATTATATAAAATATTAATAATTATATAATAAATGTATAATTTTATTTTAATTTTAAGTAAATTGACTAATATTAAAAATTATTTAAATCTAAACCATATATTATACATTTACATATAAAAAAAAAAATTAAAAATATCAAATATTAAAAAATATTTAAATCTAAATCATATATTATGAATTTATACAAATATAAAAATAATTACAGTTATCAACATATTTCTTATAGACTTTGAAAATAAAATATAAAATTATGAATTTAGAAGTCTATAAAAAAATCAAAATATTTTATTATTATATCATGGGACATACACCAGGGCACAGAGGAAAGGTGGCGTAGCAAGATTTGGGTCTAATTTGATATTTTTTATTTTACGTTTTTTTATTTGTATTTATATATATTTTAAATGTTTTTATATATATATATATATATATATATATATATATATATATATATATATATATATATATATATAATGTGTTCGTTAATTACATGTTTTTGATCGGTTGATTTTTATTTTATTATTATGTTAGTTTAATAAAAATAAAAGTGAACAACTCACGTCATTGTAGGTTACACCTTTCAACGTAATTACTATTAAGTTGAAATTTTAAAATATAAAAGTTTTTTAATTTTTTAAGAAAATGTTTGTAATATGAGAAAATTGTTATGATTTTCATCGGGATACTAGGCATTAAATTCTATGTATTCTTTATTTTAAGTATTTTGAATTTTAGATAAGAAAAGTTAATAATTTTTTTAATATTTATTTATTTTATGTTTTAAACAAGGATTTATTTATTTATTTTAATTTAATTTAAATCCTTAAAATTTTGATCAAAAGAAACAAATAATATATTTGTATAATGTATATTTGAATGTGATAAGTGATGTGACTGTGAAATGAATTTAAAATTTAATATATTAATCACAAGACAACACTACCTATCATCCTTATTTAGAAAAAAAGGTTTTCCAGAGTCTATTGAGATCCATTGGATATAAGAGAGTGCATTTTTGCTCTCAATAATTCTACTTCCAATCTACATCCTTTCTTTTTCGACGAGACTCCAACATCCATGTGTCACTTACTGACTTGGAACAAGGAAACCAAGAAAAGTTTGCTTGAGAAAGAATTGAATGAATTCAGATTTACTTTAATTGTAAAAATGATTGAGAAAACAAACCCATAATTAATTGTAAAGATATTTCTTAATATTTTGTATAACTAAAAATTAATATATATATATATATATATATATTAAAAATATTATATCATAAAATTTCACAAAACTTTCAAAATAAAATAAAAAATTATAATAAATCATGTACTGAACATTTGTTCGGGAGGTGTATATATATATATGAGAGAATAATTAAATATAAAATTGTCTTATTAATATATATTTTTTGAATAATTTTATTTATTCTGATAAGTAGAAAGATATTTTATCTGTTTAAAGATAGTTAAAATTTTCTTCTTTCTTCACGAACTCACACTGAGGAATCCACTGATGGGAGAGAAGCTTAAGGGTTATTTTCATCCAGATGGTGGCATTTAATGGCTACGATTTCGTTAAGGATTAAGCAGTTGCCTATTTCTTCCATGAGTTCGTAAGAAATATCCGAGCTCGGCCACCAAAGGATAAAATTTATCCGAGCTGCATTCTCTGGCCTTGAAAAGTTTTGGAGTAGCTCTGCTTCATGCTTCTCACTTCTTGGAAAATAAATATTGGAATTATTTAAGATACTATGTAAATATAAAATATCGATTAAGCGAACTTGCAATAAAGTAATTTACAAGGGAATCTAAGGACAAAGGAGTTTAGCATATATATATATAATTTTTTTAATAAAAAGTATTTAATTTTAGATGTGAAGATAAGAGAATGAAAAGGTCTTAACCTATAATTTTTCTCTAAAATATTTTATTTTTAATTTTCTAAAATTAATCATAACTTAGGTTTTACGAAGATTTTTAAAACATTTTAAAATTTTAATATCTAATTATGGTTTTTAAAAGAAATGAAAAAATGAATGTGATTTAATCATGTTAAGTGGAATAATGTCAGAAAATTTGTAATGTGTCATTGATTTTTTAAGTTCTTAATTTTTGTGTAAGTTATAAGTTTTAACATTTTGTATTGTTTCATTTTTTAAAATTAATACAAAATAATATTTTTTAATAATAAAAATCAATAATTATACTTTTATAAATATTATATATATCTAAATTTATTATATATATATGTATGATTGTGTGATAGGAAAAATTGTTTAGAAAGTAACCCCCTTCAAATATATAGGGAACCTATGGATGTCCTTTCCATTAAAATGCACTTGACATTGTGGTCATATGTTTTAAACTTTTTTAATCACTACTTTTTCAATTACTATATTAATAAAGATATAAATTTGAATCAAATTATTTATAAATGCAAAAATATTAAATTGTATTTTTACAAATAAAATTTTAAATAATTTATTTATTATTCCTTAGAATTTATTAATAATTTGATAAGTATTTAAGATGCAATTAAATAATTATTAGAACATTCATTCAGGAGTATATGTTTATGTTTAGATATATAAGACATTATTTGTATGTTTATGTATATATATATATATATATATATATATATATATATATATATATATATATATATATATATATATATATATATATTTAATATTTTTTTTAATTATTATTATTATTATGATGTATAAATTTAACAAAGATTAAGATAATTTAACTATTTAATATTTTATTATAGAATTTAAAATATATTTTATTCTCTTTATTTTTTTAATATATTGATTATGATTTATTATGAAAACAATAATTATTTTATTTTATATATAATTAAAAGAACCAAAATTTTTTTAAAAATAATTAAATTGATGTTTTAAGATCAAAACCATACAAATCAAATCCAAAAATAATATTAAATAATAGACAATTAAATTGTCTACAATTTAATTAATTTTTAATAATAAAAAAGTTTAAACATTGTTAAAAAATAATAAAAATTATAAACAAAGTTCTAGAATCATCACCAAATTTATGGGGAAATTATATAACTTTCATATTCACATATTTCCATTCACAAGTCCTAATAACCATTACTTAATTTTGAAATAAAATTATATATATATATATATATATATATATATATATATATATATATATATAATTGTATATTTCCTAATTAATTATATTTAATTATTATTCTATATATTTTAATTATCCAATTAAAATTAATTAGGTAGTTATTATTATTTAATGAAAATTTTATTTAATAAAAATTCATCAGCAATATTTTGTATATGTTTTATATATATACACATACTTTTACATTTTTTTTAAAGTTAATTTTTAAAAAGATATTACTATATATTACTATATATATATATATATATTATATGATTAATTTTTACTTTTATTTATAATATTTTAATTACTTTTAAAATATATATAAATATTTTAAAATTATTATTTTTCTCTTAGATCTCTATTTGTTGTGTTTTCCCATTAATTTTAAACTTTATATCACATAGTATCATACAGGAACTCATCTCATTTTTATATAGTTGATTCTGAATTTTAAGTAGCATCTCATTTTTATATGGTTGGTTTTGAAATCTAATTAAAATTTCTATTAAATTTTGAATTATTTTATATTAAATAATATTATACAAGAACTCATCTCATCTTTATATGGTTGATTCTAAATTCTAAGTAAATTTTTCATAAAATTTTATTAAATTTTAAATTACTTGTATGATATGTATGTTCCATATTTTATTTGAAAGTATATTATAATTAATTAAAATTAAGATACCCGGTTTTAATTTTCTATTTACTCAATCAATTAATTTGGTTGAGCATACATTCAATGTTTTTAAAGTAGCTTTATATTGTAAAATATTGTTTTTATTAAATTATATTATTGTGAGTAGATATTAAATTGATAATTAAATGAATATGAATAATATTTTTATAATAAAATATAATTAAAAATAATATTTGAAAATATCTCATAAACAAACTTGTTGATATCTAAACTTAGTTATCATATTAATTTTATTTTTAAAGTTAATTAGTTAACCACTATTACTTCCCAGCACATTCCAATTTCCAAATAGGTTTATATTCCTTTTCATGTTAGTTTTATTTCTCATCATCTTTCAATTTTGAAAATTTATTCAATTTCAATTCATTCGAATTGAGTTCCAACTGTTTTTAAATGATATCAACTACTTCTAATGATAATCTATTAGATCCCTTGGATTATGAACTTCTTGCATATCCGTTTTATATATTTAAAAAAAATAAAAAAAATTAAGTGCAAATGAAGATTCTAATTTTCACATTCAAGTATTTTATGCATCATTTTTAGACTTTTCTCATGATGCAAAATGATTAATTAAGATATTTAAAATGAGATTAGAGTATTATTCGCTTGATAAATTATGTGTTAGCTTGTGGGTTTATATATTATTTTATAAGTTTAGATGTGTTTTTATCATATGGAATTAATTGATGTATCAATTATAATTAAGATAAAATATTTATATAATGATAATATTTAGATTTTTTCTTTTTAAAGATTGATTGTGGGGATGGAAAGATAGATGGAAATGATCCCTCATATCTTATTATGTATATATCAAAAATTATATATGTCATTATTAAGGGTTAGTATTAATTGAAAAGCATTTGAATCAATTAATATTATTGTCTTTTATGAGTTGATTTTATTTTTTATTAAAAATTAGAAAAATTTATGGACAGTTATATGTGTATCTGAAATATGTAAGTGTACAAAAAATTGACATTTAGTTGTTTGTATATGACATGTAAATGACTTATTCAAATTTGAAACCTTAATAACCCATTTGTAATAGCTAAACATTTTCAAAAATAATGGAGGAAGTGTAATGGTATGAACTAATCCCAATCACCCTATGATTATTGATCGCTTCCCACATATTTCTCCCACTTATAGTGCTTAGTGAAATTGTGCTTTTTTTGCTATATGTATGCATCTATAGATGGCTTGAATAATTATAAATTATTTGATTGAATTGGATATAATAGGCTCTTGGCTTAGCTAAAGATTAATTCAAGTGAATAGTGTTTAATTTGGGAAGAATAGGGAAGCTTTGTTGAGTTTATAATAGTGTAAGTGTACCTCATTGGTGAATTTTTCAATTAATAGAATAGGTGACTTACACGTGCCTTTATAGAAATCCAAAGGGAAAAGTTGTCATGGTACATATCTTAATAATACATACCAACTTGTAAGGGAGGGTTTAGCTTTGAAATAAATCCATTGCTAAGAGAAAAGACATGATTGATCCATAAGGATAGTATTAACTAGATGGTCCTATCATGTATGGGTCAATTCTATTTAGGGAAGGTGATACTTAATTTAGAAAATCTAAATGTCTATACATATTCATAAATAAATTTTTAGTAATTAAAAATATTTTTATAGTTGTAAAATAGAAACGTAGAAAGGGATATGTTGATACAAGTACTTATGATAGAATGAGGTGGTGAAATAGGTTTAGATTAAGTGTTCAAATCAATTAAAATAGAAATGAGATGAAACTAATATTATTAGGTATACATTACTATATTTAAGTATCTACATCCAACTCACCATCCCCATAGCCCCCATTTAATCTAGAAATAAAATTAATAAAGTGAAATAAGAAATATTATTGATTATGTAAAACACATTTTACCTTTGAGTGATACATAAATTGTAAAAATCACTTCATCTTAGCAAAACCCAAAATAGTTCATAAAATAATTATTTTTTAATTTGAATTTTGAAAAGACTTGAATTTTGAAAAATTAAAAAATTCAAAAGAGAGAAAGGGAGGAATACCCATTTTTGTGTGAAACCAATGTTGATTTTTATATATATTTTTTAAATGATTCTTCTTTGAAGCATTGGAGAGATGATGCTTCCCACGAAGCACATGGAAATATTGGTTAATTTGTTGAACCAATGTAAAGTTGAGGGTGATCAAATCCCAATTTAAATTAAACAAAAATAAAAATATAACTCATTGAAGGACACAAAAGATCAATTTTAATTATTTATCTTTATAACCTGAAGATAAAAACTTTATGAAATTCATAATAGAATCATAGAATATATTATTAGAGGGAATTAAAAATCAATGTTATGCACTATCCACTTTAATTAAATCAACCACTATAGATGTATTCTAGATTAAATTATCCCTCTGTTCCTTAGTTCTAATGCAGGGGCATCCATGGTAAATAAGATATCATGTGTCAATTAGAAAAAGATTATTGGTTAATTTTTGATGTTTTTATTTGCCTTTGTTTTGGTGTGTTTATTGCCAATTATTTTCTTGGTTCTTTTGCTGACATTTTTGATGTTACATGGGATTATGAAACATGAATTGTTAAGGAATTCTTTAGGAGGCATTTTTAATGCTGCACAACTAAAACCCACCTAGTTATGGACCTCTATGAGTCACACTGGTAATGATACATATTGTTATGAAACTTGCCTAGGAAAAGACTTACATGGGTGGAATCATATTTTATTTGGTGGCATTGTCAATTACATGTGGGATTCTGATTTTGAATAGCTAACAAATTTACTAATTATTGGTCATAGTGATTTCTAGCTTTGGGAAGTCATTTTTGGTCTAGGGTAATTTCATAATGTTTTAAATTATTTATATCCTTTTTAAAATTTGCAAAGGTATGAAACTCTAAATTGTGTTTTAATATGTTTAAATATGTCTAAGAGGGACTGTGTAGGTCATTTATAGTTGTTCAAAGTGTTTCTTGAAATTTTTAATGTTTTCAAGATGCCTTGGTCTATTTGGGAAGATGAAACACCATTGATTTTAAAGAGCCACTTAGGGAAGATGTAGGGTCAGTCTATTCCCACCTAAAATGGTTAAATGATGTCTATTCTAGGAGTTTGATTCTATTATTGATGGATGATTTAAACTAATAATTTTATTTTCTCTCTGATTGATATTGGTGAAGGATGATACTACCAAAATTTGTATTCAATATTTGCCAATGAAAAATTGCATTGCTTTCATGATATCCTTCAAGATTAATAAAAGAAATATATTTATGTGTTGAGTTATGCATTTGGTTTCTAATATTATTCTCATGAATGGATGTGTTTACCAAACTAAGAAATTTACGTAAAACATCTATCCTTAATTGGGACCCTAATCTACGTGTGCATCAATTGGTATCATAAAGGTGTTTTTTTTATAAGAGAGTGTGCATGAAGAAAACTCTTGTTCATTCTATTGTAAAGATATGAAAGAAAAGTTTGCATTTTTGGAGAGATGAAACATAGAATAAACATGATACATAGAGAGGTGATAAACCAAGGGGACCTCAAGTTGTATATTTTGATGAGATAATGAGAGGTATGAGGGCAAGGTTGGATGAAATAGATTTAACTCAAAGGAGAGTAGTTCATGTAAATGATATGATTGAGGATGATGAAGAGGAATCCCAAGAGGTTGGGATTGAATATATGGAAAATTAGGGTGAGATGAAATTTATCAAAGTTGTCTCAAGGCCTAGTAGTAAGTTGGAGCTAGACACAACTTGTTATAATGGGATTTTGAATCCTAAAGAGATGGTGTATTAGATAGTTGAAATGGAAAAATATTTTAATTATGTTTCTATAGAGTAACATAAGAAAGTGAAATTATTATGCATAAAGTTGAAGAGTCACACATATTTATCGTGGGATCACATATGAGTTGATATATAGATAAATAATAAAGATACAATTAGATCATGTGATATATTGGTGGTTAAGCTGAAAGAAAAATTTTTACACTTGGACTATTAGTTGAGCCTATTTAAAAATCTAAAATCTTTTTGATAGAAAGAGATGAATGTTAAACAATACATCCATGAATATTATAGAATCATGATAAGATTTGGGCATGCTAAATAAGATTTGGATAGAAAGTGGAAAGTTATGTGAATGGAATGCATTTATATATACAAGATGAAATTAGTTTGTGGACCCTAAGAACCATACAAGAATCCTATCAATGTGTGTTGAATGTAGAGGATACGTGAATGAGGAAGTAACATGAAAACTCTAGAGTTAGAGTAAGGTCTTTGAGATGATGAGGCCATAATAACAATGGTAGAGGTTAGTAAAAAAATAATGGCAAGGAAATTATTTCATATAATTGGAATTTAGGTAGGAGAGGAGGATACTCTTCTAGAGAAAGAGTATTCTATAGGCGAGGTAGAGGTGAAGTTTTTCATGGTAAGTAGTTTTGGTTGTAATAAGTATGCTTGTAATAAGGATAAATATAATCCATAAAATAATCATAATAATGGTAAGAGAGATGAAAGGGGAACTCATATAGATTATAGAGATTTTGAGAGAATTAGTTATCTAAGTCAATTAGAATAGACAAAATAAGGAGAGGATTTGTGGATGAACAAAGTATTGTTGAAACCAACCAAGGAGGTAAATGAACCAACAGATAAAGATTTTATTGTGAATTGTTATCAAGTTCAAAAGTAAGTGTTGTAGAGTTGTGATTAACAACGGTAGTATGGAAAAATTGGTTTCTCAATAAATAGTAGTAAAACTTGGGTTGAAATTATTGACACATCCTACACTATACAATGTTTCTTGGTTGCTTAAAAGGCATCAGGTTAGAGTAAATAAGTAGTGTGTAGTGAATCTTTAGATTGGTTCATATAAAGATGAGTTAATGTCTGATATCATGCCCATGGATATGTGACATTTATTTTTGGGAAGGCCATGGTAGTTTGATAAGAGAGTCATGCATGAAAGACAAGTAAATACCTACATAATTATGAAAGATGGTGAGATTTAGATTTAAGACATAAGGATCGAAGGACTATAAGACTTATCAAATCTAGTACATGCATAAGAAGTGGAAGGATAACATGATGAAGAAATAAAAAATCTATGAAAAATCAATTTTTATTTTTTTAAATATTTGAGTGTTATTTTTTTTATAATATTTGAAATTGAAAAGTACTAACCAATGATCCCATCAAGATGAGAACAATAATAATATTTTTAATGATCACTTTTTTTGAATGAAAAGTGTTAGATGTACATGAATCATAATCATAAAATTCATCAGTTGTAATAAAATTATCTAGATCACTACTCATGTAATCACACCTAAGAGGAGCATCTCTATGAGATGTATAATGGTTTGAAATCTAATGATCTAAATAGTTTAAAATTGTTCAAAATGATACAATTTTTATAGAACATGTTGATCTGTTTGTATCACACATTTAGAGTATGATATATGTAATGGTGCTTTTTGTGATCCTAATACATTTTTATGATATGATAATTATTTTTGTATAGGTTAATTTTTGTCTTTATTGGATACATAGAAAAATTTTGTGATGATGAAATGATTTTAAATGTGACTTTATATTAAATATATGGATAAAGGAACTACAATATTCATGACCATATTTAGGTTATTATAAAGGCATCTAGAATAAAAATTTACATCATTAGATGCTTAGAATTGATAACTTAAGGCATACTTCTCATTCAATAAATCCTTAAATATTGAAGGAAATGAAATGTGGAAGAGATGTCTAACCTCTTCATATAATTCCATGTGAAAAAGAGATCATGTGCATAAATTCTCATCTTGACTTTGTGTGTAAAAGTAGGATGCTTTTAAAAATGGAGATCAAGCTAATAATGTTACAAAAAAAACAATAGATTCTACATATTTTACTTCATATAAAGGAAATAAGTTTAGTGAAAAGTGGCACCATCAACATCTCTCACACACCCATGAAAACTATGATTGTTTCTTTAAAAATCCTTGCTTATATAGTCTACATCCAATCTATTATAAATGGATGACACTAATCTAGATTCCATTTATTTGAGCACTAGTGCCATTTTAATAGGAACCTCCAAGGAGTGACAACACATCCTACAAATCAAGTATTGTATCATCACTGAAAATGTATTAGATTGATAAATATCAGTGAAATAAGTCAAATACATCATTAATTTATGTCTATAGTCTAGCACTATGGACTGGATTGATATGTATCATCTCATTAATATAAATGTAATATCCATATAAATATGGAATGGATCTTCAAAGATGCAATGTATAAAATGATGGTATCTTTCATAGGATTGAATTTTTACTAGAAGGTGCATCATCATCATAATTATATGCCCTTCATCTATTGACGCCACCCCAAGAAGTATGGCTTGGCATGCATAGTGGTGGAAATGCCGATAATTTTTGATGTGACTTGCAAGATGATGGTATTTTGATTTCCAATGTCAATGATTAAATTAAGATGATAAACCTTAAACAAAATTTAGTTTGGAGGAGTTTTAATTGATCTTTATATATGTTTATGGTAGTGAAGCTCTAGTTCTTAGATAAGTGGCATCTAGATCAATGGTGTCCATTTATGTGGGATACGATGTAGAATGTGCAATCAATGATTGTCATTCACATCATTTTACGTTGTCATGGGTGTGTGATCAATGTCGATGGAATCAATTGTCACAAAAAAACTTCTTTCCTTTGTCTTAAGTATATGGTGCAATAGCCTTCAATTTTTTTGCATTCTTCTTTGCCTTATTTCCTTTGCCAAAAATGTAATGCTTTTATGTATGAGGATGAAATGAGTTATGAATGGGTTATCTCTTTCACCTTAAACTAGATTAAGAGTTGAGATGTAACTTCATATTTTCCTTGGACTCAATCTTGTCAACATTTCTACGGAGTGTTTGAATAAATAATTCTCTCTGTGTAGGGATATAAGAGGATAGTATATTGATATAATTCATCACCTTATGTTGTTAAAATAATCTATCACATCAATATTGACAAATGAATTCATATATAAAATAAAAAAATTTAGACCATTTAAATTCGTTCTTTAAATTCACCTTTATCTTGGTTCTCATGGCATATATCATTCCTATCAAATCATATTTTTTCTATGGCTGTAAACATATGATAAAAAATTAGACTTTAGCTATCTTTGCATAACTTTCAGTAATTACATTTCATTTATTGTTGTTTCCAACAAAATATTTATATACTTTTTATGTTCAACAAGTGGAAGTTGGGTTTTCACTTTTATTTTTAGTTTGTGTTTTAAAACATACATTTTAAAGGGATTTATAAGGAACTAAAATTAAAAATAACATGGAAATAGAGGAATTTTTAAGTTACTTTGTTGGATATAATCTCTTGATTTCCCTTTTATTTAATATTTTTGGGAACAAAAGTTTAAAAAAAATTATAGCTTACTTGTTGTCGAGTATGTCTTGGATGGGAGGTTTTTAAAAATATACTTTATTTACATATGATAGTTATGTAGTTTGATTGTTTTACAATTAATTATTCTTCTTCTTCTTCTTCTTCTTCTTCTTCCATTGATATAATATGTGTGAATAAAATCAATGTCTTACAAACTTCCACCCTTGATTCCTTGATTTCTACCTTCTAACTCCCTAACCATCATTTATTGGTTGTGTTTTCTCTTTTTCTTACTCCTATTTATAAATTTTGTTTCCCTACTCTATTTCTTCCTCTGTGTCATCGGCTCTAGGTCATTGAATCTAACACGTAATACTTGTTGAGCTCTTCCACCCACCTCTAAAATTATTTCATAATATTTTCATCTATGCATATCCTCCTCATCCTCTTTCCATATCATCCTCATCCTCTATGACAAGGTCCTTGGAAAAAACATGAATAATAAAAATAAAAAACGTGCTAGATGGGATGAGGGTTATCCCTTGTCCATCCTATAATCCTTGTTAATCAATCTAGTAAACTTTGTAAAGATATTATTCCATGCATATATCGACACTTATACAATAATTCACTATGATATTTCAAACTAAAATATTGAAAATGTACAAAAATTAACAAATAGTGTGCTTTTCCTTAATAGGAAACCTTCTAAATATATTTTTCCTAAAGAACTTTTGTATGTGAAATTTTTTGTATTGTGATTTATTTTTTGGTTTATTATCGATCACCTTGTGGTAAAGTTATTCTTGAGACTTAATTCATATTGGAATAATTATTTCAACTTTACCCTTTTGAGATGAAATATTGAAACTATATTTATTACTTATATGTATTCTAAACTGATCTTTGACAATGTGTGAGGTTGATACCATTTCTCATGAATGGTATGGAACACATCTATGTTTTTTTAATCCCTCACACACTTTTCAGAGAAAGTTAACTTAATATTATATTGGTATCACTATGTTTTTATTATACTATTAGGATACATGTGTTTGGGTACACCATAAGAATTGGGTTGTGTAGTTATGAATGTGATTGCTATGCAGGTTATCTAAATCCATCATTTGACATTGAACTATAATTAGGATTATATTAGTATGTCTAAATTCGCAATTCATATGGCCATAAACATATATATATATATATATATATATATATATATATATATATATATATATATATATATATATATGTATATATATATGTATATATATATATATGTATATATATATATGTATATATATATATATATATACATATATATATATATATATACATATATATATATACATATACATATATATATATATACATATATATATATATATACATATATATATATACATATATATATATATATACATATATATATATACATATATATATATATATATATACATATATATATATATATACATATATATATATATATACATATATATATATATATACATATATATATATATATATATATACATATATATATATATATATATATATATATGGCCATATGAATTATGAATTTAGACTTATTAATATAATGCTAATTATAGGTCAATTTCAAATGAGGGGTTTGTGTGTGTGTGTGTGTGTGTGTGTGTGTGTGTGTGTGTGTGTGTGTGTGTGTGAGAGAGAGAGAGAGAGAGAGAGAGAGAGAGAGAGAGAGAGAGAGAGAGAGAGAGAGAGAGAGAGAGAGAGAGAGAGAGAGAGAGAGAGAGATGTCTTAATAATAATGGAAGATGGAGTATGGGAAAAGTTTTATGATAATATGTTGATGGTGATGAGAAAGAGCATGTATATGTATATTATGAAGTGATATTGATATGTCCAAAGCTTGGCGACAAAGATTATACAAGAAAGAAGCTTATTGAAAGCAAAAGTAAACAAAGGTGTAAAGAAGAGGTAGAGGATATATTTCAAAAATAATATCAAGGATTAAAGATAGGTTAATAAATATAGGTAAGGGCATACCATTAGTATTTTGTTCAGTTATTTCATGTGTATAGGTTTCCTCTTCATTAAGTGGTATCAGATCAGATAAACTCTTGGTACATATTGAATTTTTATTGAAATTTATTATTTGAATTTTTTAAAGATTTCAATAGAGAGTTTATGAAGATAATATTTAAGGTATATAGTAAGAGAGTTGAGAAGTTTGAGTATCCATTAATCTAGAAAAATCTAAAGAAAGATAAGAGAAAAGTCGCAAGTGAGGACAAGGAAAGAGAAAGTCTCAAGTGAAGACTAGTAGTGTATCCAAGTGAGGTGGAAAGAAGATATAAAAATATGAAATATGAGAAGATAATAAATAAGAGAATAAATGATGATGGTTTACATAAAGATAAGATGAAATAAAATAAGAGAAAGGAAGAGTTACATCTTGAAGGGAAAGTGAAGTATTTGAGACAAACTATAGAAAGTATAGATAATGTGATGTTCATGATAAAAAATTTGAAAAAAGAAGAGAATAAATATGGTTGGGTCATGAAGAAAAGGAGATTTAAGTGGCCTATAAGGATCCTTATGGAAAGGAGAAAAAAATAATCATGAGATAATAAAGAGAGAAAAAGTTGATTGTAGAGGCATATTTAGAAGTTTTGGATGAGTCAACAAATTAATATACAGGAAGAATAAGGTGATCAATGCCTTGGTAAAGATAAGGTGATCATGAATGATGAAATTAGTTTTAAGGAGGAAGGAAAAATCAATATCAATTATCTAGATGATGGAGAAGAGGAAGAAGTATAATATGAGAAACAACAAAAAGGAAAAATGCCCAAATTTGAGTCATCAAGAGGGGTACATAAGCCTCCAAGTTTTAAGAATATTTTTTTATGTATGATTTAAAGTGAATATAATGAGAATACATCTAATTTTAATAACGATAAAGATAACTTTGAGAGATGGAAGAAAGCTAAGAAAAATGAGATAGAAGAATGGTATAAATAGATGGTGGCTAATGCAAGAGAGAAGTTGAAGGAGGATGCCAAGAATTACAATATGAAATAAAAACATGTTTATTAATAGTAATTAGAGAATGAAGATAAAGGAAGAAGCATTTATGGGAAGGTAGACAAGCAAAGATTTCTTGCACAAGCCATGAGTAATGAAAAAGAAAGCTATGGATTGAAAACAAGATTAAATCATGATAACCAGTTATTGGAGGTATAATGTTTTGAAGATAAATAAGAGTTGGAGAACATAGAATGTAAGGTGACCATATTTCCATTTTAAGTTTGTTATAAGTCTTAGAAGGTCTATTAGGAAGTATTATATTCATTATAATTTTTTAAGTTGAAGTGTTTGTAAGACTTTTGGAGTTTGCCGCCAAAATGGCTATTTTTAAAATTTTAAATTTTGAAGTCTAGTTTGAAGGAAATTTTGGAGTCTTTGGTGATTTATATTATTTTTAAATGTTTGTAAAAGGTAATAAATGGTTAAATAGGGTGATAATAGGTGTATTAACATGTTTATCATGATAAAAAATGCATATTTAATAATGTTATGGTTGTAACTGCCCTCCATATGTGGAGTTGGCAAGATTAGGAAGTTATTTACATGTTTTAGAATAAATAGAAGAATATAATTCTAGTAAAATAGGTGTGTGCATAGATTATGGTGGTAGAGGAGAAAGGAGATAGAGGTTTGAAGTCTAAAAAAGGTAAGAAACATCAAGAATCAAATAGACCATGTCTATCTTAGTTGAAATTATGTATATAATATGGGGATCAATGAATAAAAGTTTATTTTTAATATTATACTTGTGAATAAAATTACCATTGGTATGTGTTTAATTTTTATATTATTTTTTTAATTTTAATTAATATTGATGTTTAACCTATAGATGAAGGTTCAGATACATAACCCAAGTTAAATAACCCTATTTTTTGACTCAGTTAAGATTTAAGAGGAAAGAGAGGTTGGTGGAAGTGTCTTTTGGTTTTTGTTGATTGTATAATAAAAGAAGTTTTTTTTAGTGTTGATTATGTATTTTCATTCTTATGGATAATTTTTGAGATAAAAATATTTTGAATTCCTTCAATATTGTATACACAATCTGTGAAGGATCCATTTTGGTTGTGCACAATCAAGAAGGAAAAGCAATCAATGTAATTTTGAGGATTTATCTATGATATTATTGAATTTTTTAATTTATAAATAATATATGATATTATTAGGTTATAAATAAAATCCTTTTTTAGGTCCATATAGTCTTCTATTTGTTTGAGATAACAAAAACACTTGCACTATCTAGTCAAGAGAACACAAAACTCTATTCATTTACTTGTGGGACTGATTTGTGGTTTTTTTCAAGCCAAATAAATGTTGGATAAGTTGTGTTAAAGTTTTTAAGACCAAAAATAATATTAAGATTCATTTTATAGTCTTTAAAATATATTAAAGTGCTAAAAACCACTCAGACTATCACACAGTCTTATAAAAGTCACTTAAAACTCCATTGTTTGTCTTATAAAAGAATTTTGAAGGTTGGATAAGTGAAAATAATGGTTTTAAAAGGTGTATTAATAATTAATAGTCCTTATAAATTTATTTTAAGTTAAATAAAGTTATTAAAATTAATTTTAGGTCTTTGTGTTACCTCTCAACCTAACACAATCCTAGAAAGAGACCTAAAAACCCTATATGTTTGGCCTGTTAGAGATAAATTAAGGTTGGGCTAGGGAAATTAATGGTTGGGCAAGTTGAATAAATTTATGCAATTAATTTTATAGGTTATATTTTTAATTTAAATAATACATTTAAATCCTTTTACTATGCTCTCAGCCTCCATAGCCCTGTGGTGAAGACTAGTTAGGGTTTGAGATTAGAAAATGCTATAATTATTATTTTCACCCATGAAAATTGATGAAACTTTGTAATAATGTGTTATATTAATTTATAAGAGTATTATGTTGGTTTTAGTCTGGTAAAATATGGATTTATACATAAACCCATGTGTGGTCTTGAACTAGGCCTAATGGAGACCTAGTTGGTGGAGTGTGGTGAATTGATAGGGTTATCTTGAGAAGTGTATCATGAAAATTTGATTGAATAAGGAATGGATTAATGGGTTTCTATTTTTTATTTTATATTTTTGATATCCTCTGTATTTTATCTAAAATAATGAGTTTTTTGCTTTAGGAGGGTTATAAGGAAAATAGTCTCTAAAGAAGAAAGTGTGAGTTGGAAGGAGAGTTCTTGTTTATAGTTTATGCCATTTATTTGGATATATAGAGTGTTAAAATAGACAAGGAGAGGTAATTAATATTATTCATAAAGGAACAATAACATTGGATCATGCTTTAGGCTTTTGGGCCTATGTACAAAGAAACAAAAGAGAGAGAGACAGTTAACTATGAAAAAGAATGTAATATGGAGTATGAGAAAAGGTGTATGAGAAAATGTTGATGGTGATTAGAGAAAGAGTGTATAGTTATATGATGAGGTGATATTGAGATGTCCAAATCTTTGTAAAGAATATTATGCAAGAAAGAAGCTTATTGAAGGCAAAAAAATCAAAGTGTAAAGAAGAGGTAGAGGATCTATTTAAAGAATACTATAAAGGATTAAATAGAGGTTAATAGAGCTAGGTAAAGACATGAAATCAATGCAATGTTTAATTATTTCAAGTGTATAGGTTTCTTCTTCATCAAGAATCCATTGATGTTATGTAATTAATGTTATTTCATTCATCTTTCTCATAATTAGACCTAAAAATACAAATTAATTTACATCATAATAAAACTACATATGGACAAAGTTAAATTGGTTAAATTTTTTTCATCAGAGTTGTATAAAAGTTCACTAAGAGATTTTTCATCAATCTGATCATCTTAATAGAACTTGTCATGTTATATTTTGTATTAAGTGCCTAATATATGCACTCTCTATTGACAATAAAGTTTTAGTTTTTTCTAAGTTGATCCCTCCTTTGAACTATAATCATTGACAAATAATTTATTCGATGTGGAAAAACCTTACCTATTTATTTTAGTTATTATGGAAAACTTATTGTATGTCATTAATATTTATATTGACCTCTAGTTTAATGTGTTACTTATATAATTGGGTTGATAAGGGCTATTAACATTTCATCAACCTATGTTGAGTTTTCAATTTTTGGGAAATGTAGCCCAAGATCCATATTATTTTATGATTAAAATCAAAGATGGTATTTCTCTTGTCGAAATTTATTGCATACAAAGCCTTCAGGTGTTTGATAAGCATTCATTCTAATATAACTTTCCTAACAAATGTAGTACATGTTTGGTGAAGCAAGCTTATTATTAGTCCTTCCAAGGAATTTACACTGGATATAGCCACAAATGTTATCCATGTTATTTATGTTTGACCTATATAAATTATGGATTTTGAAATAGTTAGACCTTATGATTTGTGTAATGTTAATACAAAATCCAACCATAAGGGTAGTTAGTTTATCTATCCTTTTTCTATTGGTGTAATTGGAGTTGTTCATTGATTTACATCTTCAAATGGTATTCTTGAGTAACTGTCCAAATTGACCACAACATAAGTTGGTGGTTCTGGTGGGGCACTTCTAAGTTTATATATTATATTTTTAATATACCCAAGAGATCCATATCCAAGACCTACTTATATCTAAATATTTTAGGTTAACATGACCCTTGCATCCTTAAAAATTTATAACTCCACATCAAACTCATCATTTTGTCCTCCTACTAGTGTGATGACATTGTTCACCTTGGTTTCAATGCTACATGGAAAAGGTTATCTCAGTGAATGATTTTTTTTTGGTTATGTGCATTATCATTTGTGGAAAACAAATGAATACTATAGTCAAATTATTCATTAGTGGATATATCTATTCCAAAATTAGTTTTTGTCATCAATAACTTATAATCATCAAATATTGGATTTGCATCTCTCAGATTTATGAGAAGTAGACAAAACCTTTGTTAGTCCTCAATTTCTCCTTCTTATTTAAATATCTTATCCAAATTAATAAATGTTTAAAATTATTCCCACAATAGTTTTGTACATCTATTACTATCATATGGTGGCTTATCACTAACAAGAGTCAATTTTCCCTAATCTCTAACTAAAATCATATATATAACTCCAAAACTCATGTTTGCATTCTCAATAAATTCCTAGCAAAGTTGATTGTCCATGTTTTGTAGTAAATTTTGTCCAGTGAAGCTAATTTCATCAATATCTATTCATTTTATGTGGTTGGTCTCATCTTAGAAAGTTGTAAGTCTTATTCCTTCTATTTCAATAAAATCTATGATTGGGATTCAAAGTTGTGAATGGATACTTGAGGTACCAATATTAAATGTTACAACTCTTATTGGTACAAGTAATATAAGTGGGAAATGCTCTGAGAATATTATATCTTGAAGATATTGACATATGGCACTAATTAGAAATGATTTTCTTGTTACTATTTTTCATTAAATTATCATGCATAATGGAAAATTATTTTGACATTGATGATAATCTATCATAATTATATCATATGTTTTCTTTTTTATCACCTAGTGTTCCATAATTCATATTTAGTGATATATCATCATTTACGATAAATCCATTATGTTTCATGGTGGTTATGAAATTTATCACTTTATTAGTTTATTATTCATCTTGATATTCATTATTCCATTGTGATTGTGTATCAATATATCTTATTTCCAATGCATCTATTTCAACAAATTCCATAATTTGGCCACGTTGTAGCCTAGATATGATTTCTCACTCATGGTCCATTTTGTTTTGTTGAATTGGGGTAGCATCCTCATGTTTAGAACATTATGATTTTCAACATCTTATCGAATAGTCATTCACTCAACATGCCAAGGATTATAATTTAATAGCTCCCAATTTGATTTTATTGCATCATCATCAAGTCTAATATATCTTTATATGTCCAAAATGGATTGTAAAGTAAGAACTTTGATCAATAAAAATAAGCTTATTTATGTGAATTATGTGCATGGATGGTGTAAAATGTTGGGAATAATCCTAAAATAGTTGTGATACTCCTCATTTCCCATTTATTGTACCTTTTTCACTTTAGATTATATGTGGAAGATCAATCCACCTCAATAAGTGAAACAACTCAAATATTTTATCACATCTTAAAATTTTAACAACAATTTTACAAAATATTTTATATTTAAAAAACATAAAATGACAAAAAAAAGTTTTTTTTAAAATTCAAACATCTATATAAAAAATAATAATACGACAATTTTCATAGAAAAGATCAAATATTTATCACATTTAAAAATAGAAAAAAACTCTCTGAAAATAAATTTTTACATCATTATTTTATTATTATCTGTGTAGCAAGTATTTATTGTAATTGGTTGAACCAATTATTTTTATCTTGAACATAATGCATGCATAGATTTTTTCCAAATATTTTATTTTTAATATTATATTTCAAATATCTCTATATAGAAATAAAATAATATAATAATTTAATGGATTTTCATTGGATGAAATTGTTTGATGTAATCATTAACTTAGGGAAATGTATTTTGAATTAGAAATTATATATTTTCCCACAGTAGCATTAAAAACATAGGGACATTGAAAAAATAATTTAAGTCATTTCCGATCATGTCTACAGTACATCAAAAAAGTTAAAACATCAGATTTATTTTTATAATTTAATAGTGATATATAATATGATTGTGATAGTTGATTTCTAATACCCTGCCATCCGTCCATTTATTATTCTATTTCGATAGATGTTCCACATCTAAAATTTTATCGCTATCAATATACAGGAAGCTATGTTGGTCTCAACATATAAAACCTACATAAATTTGTGTAAATTTAAACTTTAAATTGAAAAAATATGTTTATAATTCCTTCATGTATCATAACTCAATACTATTACATTTACATTTCCTTAATGTATCATGATTATATGCTATCATATTATATTCAAAGGTTTTAACTTTTTAAAATAAAATCAAATTGATCCTCTTTACACTAGACCAAACAATAGATATGCTTGAATTCAAGGGTCATGAGTTAGTAAATTTAACATAACTTGAAAAAAAAAAAAAAAGGCTTAATAATATCTTTTGTAAAAAGAAAAGACTCAAGTAAACCAAAAACAGAAACAAAATCATTTGTTGACAATGTAATCCAATTTGGGCTTAGTCTAACGGTACAATAAAACAAGGTTTCAAACAGAAAATCCTGGACACTTTCTCTACGTATAAAAATATTCACTATGAAAAACGCAACATAAACACATACAAATAATTATTTTTTGAGTTCTTTTTGAAAAAAAAATATATAAGATTGATATTGTGACATCGGGTCTTGAAGTTACCAAACTGTAGGGTTTATATCTTTGCATTATAACTGCTTCAGGCCAGTTACGCAGAGGAGTCGTCTCGGTGCTATGTATAGGAACAACTCGTGGAAGAGATCGAAAACCAAATAGTCCGGTGTGCTGTCGTGAGTGGTGGAGAAATTCATGAATTTGGTTGCATGTTGCCAATTCTCAGAACTCTGTATTGATGAAAACTTCAAATATATGAGCAGCGAATCTATCCTTGAAACTACCCCGGGCCTTGTGCTTTTCTTCACAAAAAATATTGTAATCTAAGCATGTTTGTTGATGGATCTGGACCTAATCCAATGGTTTGTTGTTAGCGAGCTCTGAATAAATGCCTAGATGTTGGCTATGTGGCGCTTAAGTTCCCCAGGTGTCAAAGATGTGGTAGAGTGAGGTAGAAGGTAGAAGTTATGGCCAATGCAGGGCTACCAAAAAGAAATCACCGCTATAATCAAAGCACGAGCCTTAAAAAAATTGCCTCTATTATCAAACTTATGCCGGTTCTTAACATGGAGTTAGAGAAACATGTATGACTAATGGGGCCTCTAGCAGCTTGCTGCGATGTTGTTATTGTTGTAGCTGCCTTTAATATCCAGAAACCTCATTTTTAATGAAGGCCATCTATATTGCGAATATCGTATTCCTCCGTATAGCAAAATAAATCCAAGAAGATGCATAGAAATTAATTGGTAAAAAATTAGTTGGAATGAAATACGCGAATGAAAAATGGATAACGACTAAATGGCAACCCAAAATAACGTGATTACCAAAGTTTTCGATGGTTAAATAGTGGGGTGCATTGTCCAATATATCTATATATAAAACATTTCTCTATTATTTTAAATAAATAAAAGTAGAGCTTCCATGTATGTCGCTTTCAAACAACTATTTATTTAATTTATAGATATCACACGCTCTGAACTGCAGCGGAACATTAGCCATAGACCAGTCGTGACAGCTCTCATTTTGCTTAAGGAATAGCAGTGTGTCCTCCCCCAATTCCACCACCACCACCAAAGCCTCCACCACCGCCAGGGCCACCACCTCCTCCCACACCTCCACCAGATCCAGCTCCGCTTCCGCTTCCAATTCCTCCACCACCTCCAAACCCACCACCTCCTCCAAATCCGCCACCTCCACCGGCGCCTCCGCCTCCTCCAAACCCTCCGCCACCACCTGCTCCTCCACCAGCACCCCCTCCAAGCCCTCCACCACCGCCAGCACCTGCTCGGCCACCGAAGCCTCCACCAGCACCTCCACCTAGACCTCCTCCAGCACCTCCACTACCACCTATTCCTCCTCCACCTCCACGCCCTTTGCCAAGTTCACCCTTGAACAGATCGGGCTCAGCTATAGTTTGCTGAGTAAGCGTTATTCTGCTGCTTCGAACATCTCCCACAAGCAACAAGACAGCCAAACCTAGCAGCAAAAATACCGTCAAACCGTCAAACCGTCTACGTTTACTTCGCCAAACAAGGCTAGCTTTTATAGACGTAGAGAGTGTATGATAGACTTGGGAATTGCATTGTATTGTTGACTAGCAATAATGCGACCACTGCTTAATGTCAACGATTTTGTTTGCATTAATTTTTTGCAGGTAGAAATGTAGCTAATTGGCCATCATCCACAACTGTCACGAAGACCCACTTAATGCATTCTCTCTCTATAACGTGGAACTTTCACAATCTCGTGGATCATGGCGACCATATCCATATCCGTGGCTTCCTTCCAATAAATATATAGATGGAAGTCAAAAAAAAACGACACTTGTTCATGTGTTTCTTTGAAAATTTAGTTTTGTAGCAGCAATTTGACGAAATCAAACAAGCAAATAAATATCAAAATTTTCATCGAAGGGTTTATTTAGTGCATTATTACAATAAATTTATTAGCTCGTTATTATTCTTGGCACATCATATGCACAGTTTCTATTTTATTTTTAAATGTTTTATAATAATTTTTTGATTTTGATTTTTTATTTTTTAACAATATATTTTAAATAAATTATTTTTTTATAAAAAAGTTTGATGTTAGATTTATTATTGACCCAACTTTATTAAAAAGTTATATATTTTTTAATCAATTTGGAAAACAAGATTCAAGCATTTTTATTAGAAAAAATATAAAGAAGCATTTTTTAAAATGAAAGAGAATTCCTTCAATTCTTAAATTTGTTGCTATCGATGTGAAGATAAATTGCTTGAGTTTATAAATGGCATCTTCGGGTATGTAAATTTTATTCAATTTATTATTTTACATAAAATTCAAGTGATAAATAACATAGCATAATTAAAAGGCCTTCACCAAACCATAAAACAAACTCTTATAAGTGCTATAAAACCTTTGAACTTAAAGTTTTTGAAGTATGCCAAAACCAAACCAACCCACATGGACACCCTGTTTATTTTTCAAATTCATTTCAACCATTAAATCAAAACCTATTCATGCACTATCTCAATGATTGATAACTAAATAACATATACTCATAAATTAAGAAATGGGATTACATAAAATTAAGTTATGTAAAAGTAAATACCAAAGTATTGCCCGATGGACTAACTAGGATATACTTGCAAATGAAGTATTAGGTTTGCAAAGAATTAGGTTATGTAAAAGGAAACAACATATATTTCTAGAAAGGAAGATAAGTAGGGGATAAAAACAAGGTAATACCACATGATAATTGAATAATATTAAATGTATTCCATCATGTATTTATCCTTTCATTTTCATTTTCATTTGTGTTTAAAATGTTACTTCTCTCATTTATATGTTTAGTTTTAATCGTTGCATCTTCTACTCCATGTCAAGAATCAAACCATCTACATGAATACTTTAATCCAGGTCAAGAATCAAGGCATCTACCTCATCGCCTGACATTTATATCTCTTTGATCTTAGGTGTCCATGCCTCATTAGAAAGAGTGGATT
>JARHVA010005423.1:557500-562500 GCA_037957365.1 Torreya grandis
AATGAATAGTTTATCTTGAAGGTAGTTGTATTATCAATTTTACTGCAGAGGAGATTAAAAACACTTATTCAATACATTACATCCACAAACTCAAATATCTATGTGGAGATTTGATTCTAGAGTATGGAATTCATAGTTTTCAACATCGCTTTGGTGATTACCTAACTCCATTTTTTTTTTCTAGATTATCATTTTAGGTCATAAAGTAAAATACATCAATTCTATACATTTATCGCAATAAATACATAATGTATAGATACAAGTACATAAAAAAATAGCATATAGGTGATAGAGAGATCATATTATGAAAACATGTGTATGATTATATCAGCTCCATAGAGAAAGTTCCAACAATGATAATTCTGACTAACAATGAATCTATCAAGGATGAACCCACACCCTACACATATATGTATATAATTATTTCCATAGCCTCATATTTTCGAATCAAAATCTAAACATTCTTCATAGTCATCCTATAGGTTCAAAACTCTAAAGTATACATGATGTTCAATCATTCTAAGTTTATTTGTCTTTATTTTGTATAGCCTATATGATTATCACTTTGACTTGTTAATTTTAACTAGGTAATTTAATAGGTTTAAATTAAGCAATCTTATTTATGTATTCATATATATTTTTTATTACACCAATTTATTCCTATTTTGCTTTAAAAACCATAATTAGGGCAACCACCTATGTGTAGTTACATATTTGAATGATCTTTTTTGTGATATATTATGCAATATTCTATGATTGTTACCCTCATATATATAATTAATTTATTATTTTTAGTACCATGTTATTTAATATGCACATTATTATTTTTTAGTATTACTATGTTTAGTGCCTAAGTTTTCATGCATATTTCAGGGAAAATTATTTATATTTGTGTTTCTCATTTATGTATCTAGTATTGTTAAGGTCAAATTTAAAACATTAGGTTCATGATATTTTTCACTTAATTTATTTTCCATTGGGTTCATTATAACTTTCCATATCTCCTCAAGTTAATACTATGATACATATCTTACACATGTAAATCATTCATTGGGGCATATTATTTACCCCCATCTATTCCATGCTTATATGAGTATGAACATATTTATTTTTAGCTTTATATGATGATATATTATGAGGGTTACATACACATAATTTATATTATTTTGAGGAATTTTTAATGATTTAGATATATAATCTATTATTCTCATAAAATAATATCACAAATCAACTCAAACGCATAAGGAAAGAAAGGCAATATCATTTCTCAAATGAAGATGGTTCTCAACCTCACACACATATATTATTTCAAATATGAATCATACAACTCAACAATAATACAAATATCAAAAAAGTTTTATTAAACTCTCTTCAAAGCATCCATGCCAACCATCCAAGCCATTGTGAAATTACAAGGATGACTTCAAGTCAATATGTAGAAAATAAACTAGAAAATAAAACATGAAAAAACTACCACACTCAAGAATTCATCCCATTAAAAATGGATGTGTAAGTACAAAACAAGAAAAATTCTAGAAAAAAGAAGCCCCATGCCACACTCACATGGATCAAAATTACTTACGAATAAGTTTCACATGGCAAAGTTGGTGCCACCTTTCAAGATTAGTCGAAAAGATAACGGAGGAACCAATTTAGAATAGTAGACATTATCTCCTCCACCATCATGAACCTCAAAAAGATGATTGATTCTCATTTTCACTAATCTCCCATGAAAAATACAACCCATGCCACCTAAGCCAATTAGACATAGTGAATAATGTCAATCATGAATAATGGCAATTAGGAATAGTGGCAAATAATATCAATCAAGAATAGTGTCAAATAGTAGCAACATGGTCACTATCTTTCTCCTTTATCTATCACATAAAACTTTTGTCATTAAAAAATAAATTACCATCCTCATATCCTTAATACATTCTTTTGTAAAAATCATACTTTCTACCACTTCTTCTTTAAGAGGTACTGAGGTTACCTTTGTGCCATATTTTATAAAAGAATATGTATTCTTTCCTCCATAATGAGTTAATTTTCTATCATATTGCCATGGCCTTTCCAATAACATATGGCACGCATCCGTAGGCAAAAAATCACACCATATTTCATCTTTAGAATTTATCCCTATAAAAACCATAACACTGTCCCCATGATTGAGATACAACACTAGTGGTATTGAATCCACCTTCTCCCCATGCTTGAGTAGATTGTGATCTTGTTGGATTAAATGACCTATTGGAAACTTGTCTATGTTTCTTCTCTTTTGCCCTCAAGGCTAACTAATAATTCTCTTCCATACAAAATAATCTATGCATAATCAACTCATCTTGAATCGAAAATTTTAAACCATTCACATTCCTTAGAACCACTTTATCATTTTTTTCCTTATGTTCCACTCTTATATATGGCTTGTATAATTCAATTGTGTACTCTTGTGCACTATGATCCATCTACTTCAAATTTTGAAACCTTTTACAGAGGTTTTGGGCATAATCTATAGTAAAGAATTTCTCCCTTAGCTTCTTTTTCATTTTTCTCCATGTGCTTATATTTTTTTGTTCTTCCTTTTCCCCTCTTTCTGCATGTGATCCTATCAAATCATTGCATGAAATTTCAACTTAGTGCATACAAATTTCACCTTCCTCTCTTCTGGCATGGTCTTCCACTCAAAGAATTTATCCATGTTATTCAACCAATCAACCAACTCCTCTAGTTGTAAGTTTCCCCCATAGTCTAGAACTTATACTTTTACTCCATTCATCATTACTTCCCTCTAAGGCTCTAATAACTTTCTCCTTCATTGATACTGACTCTGCTTCATTCTAGAATTCCTCTTCATGAATTATTTCTCCTCCAGTGTCATCTTTTCCTTACCTTATCCTTAATTATTGAACATGGTGGCTAGGTATGCCACTTCCCTTTATAGATTTTTAATATCTCTACTCACTTGAGCATATCCTCATCTTGATTGTCTTCTTTATATACCTCTTAAAAAAAAAAAAACTCTCTCCAGAAACTCTACCAAAGATTCTAATTTTCTCTGATAGCAATTAATGTGGCCACACAATAATCTCACAAATTAGCTCAAACACATAAGGGAATAAAGGCAATATCATTTCTCAAATGAAGATGATTCTCAAATTCACACACATATATTATTTTAAATATGAATCATAAAACTCAAAATAACTAAAAATATCAACAAAATATCCTTTAATTCTCATCAAATCATCCAATCCAAGCATCCAAGCCACTATAAAACTACAAGGAGGCTTCAAGTCAATATATACAAAATAAACTAGAAAATAAAAAATGAAAACAATACCCCTCATGAATTCATCCCATTACACTTTGATGGGTAATGAAAAAATAAGGAAAAGTGGAGAATAAATAAACCCCATGCCACACTCATCACATGGATCATAATTACTTATGAACAAGGTTTGCATGGTAAAGTTGGTGCCACCTTTTAAGATTAGTCAAAAACATTAAAGGAGGAATAAATTTAGAGTAATAGATATTTTTTATTTCACCATCATGAACCTCTAAAAGATTATTGATTCTCATTTTGGCCATTCTTCTAAGAAAAAGGTGCCCCATGCCACCTAAGATAATTAGGAATAGTGAATAATGCCAATCAGGAATAGAGCTAAATAATATTAATCACAAGTAGTGTCAAATAGTGGTAACTAAGACACATCACCAATGGAATATTGTCACCATATCATAAAATTTAACATATTATGTTATTGTAAGCCAGAAGGAGACATGGACCTCTTGATGTGTATGGGATTGATTTCACAGTAGTTAAAAAGTGGGCTTACCTTAATATGAACATATTATGTTTTGAATATTTTATTTAACATGAGTGATTACATAACAAACTTTTCAATGCCTCACCTAAAAATAAGGGAATATTATTGTAGAGTTTTCCATGGTGTCATGATGATGTCATGAAGGTGTCCAAGTGAGTGGATGAAGAGCCTTGATAGTCTAAGTGATAATGACAAAGTGTGCAATGTGCTTGTTCTAGTATGTTTGAAGTATGATTGGTTGATATTTTGCTATGGCATGGTTAGAGATGTTCAGGGATGAGTATGGAGTACTTAAAATGTGTAAAAGGCCCCTAATATGTTTTCTAATATTTGAGTGCTTACATGTATGAGTACATTTCATTCGATTTATCATTATTGTCATCTAGACATTTTTGGTTTAGTGGCAAAAAATCTGAGTAGGCAATTTGATGATGTCACCATTACCACTTGTGGATGAGTCTAGGGGAGTTGGTCATATGGTTTTGATAATATTAATCCCTAGTTACTATGCACTAAATCTCAAATCATGCCCTAAATGTAGTTAAAGATATGTGGATACAAAGTTGGGCTCTCAGGCATTTTGACAATGTTTTCTATGTTCAAATAAAGCCAAGAAAGCATGTTGATGATATTGGATTTTGAACACATGGATTTTTCAGGATGAAATGGTCACATGGGTTTATTTAGTATTGTGTTCTTATGTGTTAAATCATAGGTCATGCACCTAATCATGTCAAAATATATGCAAGTGTAAAGTTAATCTCTCAAGCATTTTGATAGTGTTTTCCCATACTTATCCAAATGAACAATGAGGCAAGAAGAGTCGAGTAAGAACATTGATGAAGTAATATCTCACATGTGTGGACATTTTAGGAAAATGTGATCATATGGGTTTGTTCAGTGCTATTCCTAGTTGATTTGTGCTAATTTAAGATCATGTAATGAAGTGAATCAAAAGATATGCATGAGCAAATTTGTCCTTCTAGGTACGTCCAAGCATAGTTGGCTCCATGGAAGAAAATTTTGAGTGAGCATGTTGATGATGGAATATATCGTACATGTGTGGGTTTCAGGAGAAAATTATTATATGGATTGATTGTCCTATGTAAAGAGATAATATCATCTAAATTTGATATCATGCATCTAAGCATATTAAAATTTATTAAGGCT